>WEDG01006409.1:197500-225489 GCA_017591395.1 Schistocephalus solidus
GAGCGGTAAGACGGAGAAAGCAAATAATCACACAAGGAAAAGAAATCTCAATGCCTGATAAGATGCAAAATAGTATTAAATTACCACTTTTTACGCAAAAAATAAAAATGGACAAATGATCAGCCAGGAAATTTGACAGCAACATGTCGTGAAACGGTGAAGTTAGTCGCTAAATCTCTATAACATGCTGATAAGCCTTTTTCTTTTTCTTCTTCTTCTTCTTCTTATTATTATTATTATTATTATTCTTCTGAAACATGGCAGTATTACCTGATGTTTGTTTTATACCCAATGCCACTTTTTAAAGATTACTGCCTGGGATTTATTGTAGGCAGTTAGTGCAGGAGTGTCAGGGAACAGTAATCCGAAATAATCGGCCAAATTGGATTTGGTTACGTCAACATTAACTTCGATGGGCATCATACAAAAATGCGGCGACCTAGCAGCTAGCCCACTCGGTAAGGGAGACGGCGAACAAGCAAAGAAGAAATCCAACCGCCTGGCTGACGTAGCAGCTGACCATAAGGCAAGTCAGTGGCCCGTAGACAGTGGAAAGCGACAAAATCCACCGTGCACTCCACGCCGATGACTTAAGAGGGACTTATTTAATGGATAGACAAACTTGTGCAGCATCCACCTCATTCTCCTCCCTCATCTATCCATGCCCTATTGCAAAACGAAATCAAAATGGCTTAGATCGGTTGAAGACACAGTTTGTGACAAAGCCCAATAAGCCGTCTACGCGTGCCACACACGAACTGGACCCCACCACATATACCAGGATTCTGCAAGGATGTTTCAAATCTCACGTAACTAAGAACACCATAGAAGCCAGCTTTAGAAGGGGTGCCATTGGAGCCTGACCCTGAGGGACCACGGTATTTCGTTAGTTGTGAATTCTCCAAGGCCGACGCTTGAAGCACTGTGAAAGATTCCAGTGGCTCATGCGCTGATGTACCGTGCGGATGAATTCTCCCGGCATTTGCATCATAATCCCAAGCTATTTCTTTCTCTTCAGAATATCAGTTTTTGAACGAGCTCCTTTCGTGCCACCTACTAAAAGAACACGCCCCGAATGCACCGTTATAGTCACTTACACATTGAGGTAGTAGAACGTACAGAACAGCATATTTTTCTAGCAATTAACAAACGTGCTGGTAGAATTACCTGGAATTACTCCGGGGACTTATATACTAAGAATGTCGCTAACGTCTGAACCGCTGCGTTATCGTTTCCGGGGTGGTCTCTGACGTCCTTCGATCAGCACCTGATTCATTCACAGGCTGCCATGTAATCGCATACTTTGAAACACATTTTATTCACCAGCTGACTGTGATGTGTATTGGACAGTTGCTTTAAAGTCCAGCCATGTAAAGCAATTTTGTCAGCTGAGGCTGCACCCTTCTTTGGCGTGCACGTTAGGCTTTAAAAAAAGACGTCAAAAGCAATCAGAGCAACTGCACATTAGCTTGAGCCAATCAGCGAAGGTCAGAGTATGGACAAGTGCCAGATCTGCTGCCCCTTGTTGCACACTCCGCCACTGCTTTAGCCCGCCTCAACAGCCAGACTGCCTAGTCGAGTGGCGTGCCACGACACTTCACTGGCGTACTCGCTCAGCCTCGGGCATTGCCACGACGGCTAGGGACATTTGCAGGTAGTCTCACTGTCCGATTAAACTGCAGATTAACCTCGCTTTAGACGAAATGGTTGTCTTAATAAGTGGAATACATTCATGTTAATACATCCAATGCACATCTGCTCTTTAAAGTTCGGCTCTGACAAAAGTTTGGTTTGAAATTTCCCTAAAATCTGTAGAGAATGAGGCAAAAGGGAGAGAGAGCATTCAACCTTACATTCCCTTCTATTAATAGAAGAAACCAAAAGCGTTGTTTAAATACCGTGTCGTGTTCCAATTTGAGGTCTGGGGAATTTTCAGCTGACAGTAGCTTACATGTTTGTTTAATGCTATTAGTAAGATAATTTCAAACTCTTTAATGTTATTAAAGTATGGTGCTGTGCGTGTTATGGAGGGGATCAGTTCGTGCATGGCACGCGTAGACAAGGAAATTTCGCTCGTCAGCCACTGCATCTGTGCCCACCATAGCAATGTGAATATGTTTTTGCCATAAGCGCAAGGTGGGTGAGGCAAGAGAGAGAGAGAGCAGCAGATGCAGCGCAAGCCTGCATCCTTATGGGAAAATGTGCACACAAGTTCTCGATACTGCATCGACTATGTAGGACACGTGATGGACGTCGTTGCTTGTTTGGAGGGACCGGCGACTATGTGGCACAGCCAGAAGTGCAGTGCTAGAGATTTTACTCGATAACTTACCAATTAATTGAGCCAACAGATAAAATACGTAAATAGGTACTTTCCCAAGCTGAATGGTACCAAATGGTGCAAAATGTTCAAAATTCAGAATGCATCCTAAGTTGTGCTCTGTGCTTTTTAAGATTACAATTAAAAAGTACATGATAGCTGTTTGGAAGTTCAATAAAGTCCCTGCTGCTATCCTTATCATTCAATATGGTAGCTAGATATTGCATCGAACACCTGATAAGTTTCAACATGTGCTGCATGAAAGTATTAAAAAAAGGAATATTCCAGGTATCTGAGTTGGGAAATTCAAAACGTTCCATCTCATTATAAAGCCTACAAAACTGAAAAAAGTCACTGTCTTACAGAAAAACCTAATTAAGTGCACATACCGTCATTCAATTCATACACGAAAAATTTCAGCGTTTCATTACTATTCATTTTTTACCTCAACGCAATCACAATTCTTAGAAAAAATGCGTAAATCCTATAATTTATTCGTTTTGTAAGAAATTGCTTCTCTAGAGCATGAACTTGAATCAAGGATAAATTTTCGTTTAAAAACGTTCATAATTTCCTGCTATTTTGAAAAAAAGTTTTCCTGGCTTAGCTCCGAAAGATGTGGTAAGCTTAATACTAGTACAACCTTTCTTAAGCTGTGTACACCCGAAAGAGCATTTAACGATTTCTGCCACCACTGTAGAAGCTTCCGTGTGTTCTGAATATGTATTGAGATAACCACCTAACGAATAGAATAAGATATAAGTCAAGTCGACAGGGCGAAGGAAAGATTAGTTTATTAAATCATAAACCTTAATTCCTTGATCGTTGTCGGACAAATAAATTCATAAAGATGTTTCTAGAAAGCTATTAAATGATTGGCCACCAATTACACCAATAGGAAGCTTAAAATCTGAAAACTAGATTATTATTGGTTGTGCCTTTCTCCACTCGTCTATCGACACATGAGTCACCCGAATGTACTCTATGATGAATTCGCGGTTTTTCTTTGCTTGGCAGATACTGAAATGCGAAAGTTTGCAATAAATATTTGCCCTGTGTGAGGTGGGTATTGTTACGTGGGATAGGTGAACACGTTTCTTCACTGCACTTTGCTGGTTTTGTATGAGGGTGGAGGCGGATGCCACGATATAAACAAAAAAATTTGTACAACGACCAATAAAGGATATTACGCAAACGAGCGCCGTTTTATTGAAAAACAATACTTTTCTTAGAATGACTGAGTGTGGTGTGTAAAACGGAGACTGGTTTTGGCAAGGTTGTTAGTTTTTGAGAATGAAACACCAATGTCACCTCAAAGGAGCTAAATAATATTCATTTATCTGGCTCCAACAGGTAACCAAACTGAAATATTCTAAGAGAGGAGTGCAGCCACCAAATGAGTACACTATGGAAGGTAATGAGCGGCAAATATATTTTCTTTAATGAGTTCAGATAAATGTCAAGTAGATGGATCCAAATTTGCAATTTTAGAGTTCAGTCTAAAGGGATAGGACGTGCGCAAAAAAATCATTCGAAGGAAGTAGTTCATGTATTTTTACTTTTGTCTTTTAAAGGTATTTCAGTAATTTGAAGTTGTCTCCTAACATAACTTCAAGATTTGATGATATCTTTAAATTTCTCGAGCCAGGTTCAACATAATTGTTAACAAATTAGTCTTTCAACATCGCTTGTTCATTCTCAGCGAACTTGATCGTATGGTGGGCTTCTCTTTGTCATTTGAATAAGAATAATGCTTTGCTTAAATTTTGGTGGCTGTGATTTATTAGAGTAACAATAATTTTTCTCGGTTCTTTCATAATTAGGGGGTGCTATTATGGCTGATAAAAACCCATAATATACAGGGTTGGCTAATGATAGGATGGACTCCATTTATGCAAGACAATCTGGACAACTGGAACCAAGCGGATCATAATCCAATCAGCCTGCTGAATTCCGGTCCCATGAAACAATTTCTTTCGGTTGGTGACCCAAGAACGCCCAATATGTAGCTCGACAGTCGTCCTATATCAACAACTCTTTAAATCTCTTACAGCCAGCTACCTGACCAGTTTTTGATGTCCCTACGTTGCTAAAATGGGTGGGCAGAGATAAACAAGCTTCTTAAAAAGACCCTGCGTAGACCCCGAATGAAAGTTGATATTTTGTGCGTTTCTTCACTACATTTTTACACATTTTTTTCGAAACCGAGACCTATTCAAGGTTAATTTGAGTAGGCTCTGCTGGCTCTGAATGCGCAGGCCTGGTGCCATTTCACAGAAGAATGCGAGACGATCTTGCGAACTGCCTTTCGAGGCATAACCTTCCCGTGTTCACACGCATTCCGCTGAAGCTGACGCCTGCCTGGGTGGCTGTTAGGGACCGGCGATGTTAAGGCTGCTGTTTTTTTTCAATTGCAGAGACTCAAAGCCGGTAACGATCGCCAAAAAACAAAGGAATGCGCATTTAGGGCTAGTGCATATTCGCATGAAATGGTAGCCGAAATCATAAAGTCCATTTTGGAATAGAAAGAAGTTGTAACATTGATTGCCAGACAGCATGATTGCTCACAATCAGGAGTCCAGCTTTTGAACGCACTTCTACCCAGCCGCCCATAAACAAAACTTCCGTTAAAAATAATAATTTAATTGGCATGCATTTTTCACTGATTTTCGATGTCCTTATATATGACGAAATATTTTATGGAAAGCATGCTCAAGCGCTTGCTTTCCAATACTCATATTTTCTTTAAATTTTATACTCGAAGGAAGCGTATCTTTAAGTGTTAAAATGTTTGTAACTTTAAGACAGTGAAGTATTCAATGAAAATGCCACATCAGGACTTTCATGAATACTCATTCTGAAGTATACAGCATATTCTACACTCATACAAAGTCTTATGAGCTTTATACGATATCCTTGCGATTGCATAGAGGAACGTATGATTTTCTTTACAATGAAAGATAAATCCAATAACCCCTCGGGCTCATAATTTTTTCAGAGTTGAAAACTTTTTTAAAACCCACATACACTAGTTTTACGAGTAAAATATTTTATAAAGACCTACGTGTCTAGCAAATGAGCCTAATAAAGCATATATTTGAACATGTTTTCTACAAAATATACTTGAATTTATACGAGTTTTAAAATCAGTAGAAAATGCCTAGTCCTTAAATACTAATCTCTTACCAAATGTGGTTTTGGTAGGCTGTCTCAGACTTATCTTTACAACAGCTTCAGTTACGAAGACTCCAGATGGGGATCGCCTACTTATGTACTCACGACACTAATGCTGATTTCTGAAAATCCCGCAGATTTCTGACTCCCTCCGTCCGCCATTTTGAATCAGTTTGGCTAAAATAGCAGGCGTTCCACAAAAACGGAAGATGCGAGTTCTAATTATCTTCTCCTTCCTGTTCCCATCAGTTTCACAGACCTATTGAGTCGCACGCGAACACCGCGGTTAGAAGGCAATAGGACACTAATGTGTTTGCGAGTGCCAATAACTTTAGAACACCAATAGGCAATCAGCAGTTGCTCGAGTAGGCTGGTAAATTTAAATAATATACCTATCGCTCAGTGGTAAAATTTTAAGCAGCTTCAGGCAGTTTTTGAGTACTTGACACGTCATTTTTGCTCAATAAATTTGTCTTCTCTCCTTTACTGGCAAGAAGTGTAATCAGTTAAAAACATTGGCCTATAAGATGATTTTTTTAGTGCTGCTAGGGGTTCAAAATGTGACCCGAAATCGAAATTTAAAGTAGATCAGTCATAAGTGAAGTGGAGGAGTCCGCTCGTTAGACGTGAGAAAGAAAGTGCAAATCAACTTGCTTGTCAGTTAATCCAGAAAATTCGGAGAAGTCCTTCACCAGGTACGACGATCAGGCACAGTGGATATACAAAGTTAAACTCTTAGCCCAGAGCCACTTGTAACTTTTGACGGATTGTCCCAAGACAGGTTTTGAGCTAATCTCGTCACAGCAACCATCAGCTCCGGTGTCGGACGACAAAAATGTGGTAAAACTACCTTAGTCATCTTCGTTGGATATCTTGAAATATACTCTGGGTGTTCTCGAAGCGAATGAATAGTTCACTTGATTTAAACTGAAAGCAGAAAAGTTCCCTCGGACGGTGTGATTGAAAACCTCCGATTTCCGATTTATTTGTGTGCACATAGCCCAGCATTCACAGCCACATCGGCGGACTGATATAACTCGGTGAGATCTGCTCTTAGGTGATATATGAGATATCGTGGGCGCCTACAAGCGCCTTCAAAAATCCGGCGAGCAGCATATATTCAGTCAGTGAGTTCACACTTACTCTGTCCAGTTGCCAGTGTTTATATCTGAAAATGTCTGCTTCTTCAATCTGTAAGTCACTACTTATGAGGAATTCCTACTCTCTGTCTTATTAGAAATACGCGGACTATCACAACTATGGGGATGAACTCAATGAGTTGACGCTAAAGGTTTTAGGCTATTCAAACTTCACGATGGTACACCTAGATCATCGGTTGGCAAATGGGTGCAAATTCGATACCCCTAGACCTAAAAAACAAGACTAAGTGCATGTGTTCAGCTAAAGAACTCCTTTCGACGCAGCTAGAAAGCTTATCTGGAAGATACCAGTCGATGAAGGTTCTAAAAATCCCTATCCGCATCAAAATTTCACTGGCCTACCAGGGGTAGACTGCAGGACCTGATGATGTTTGCAATTGGATTGAGGTTGAAATCGTAAAGCCTTGGTGAAAAAGCAAGTGAAAGCTTGGTAACACAGTTATTTTTTGCACTAACTGGTTAATAAGGGGGGATTGGGAGGTTAACTTGCTCAGTGGAGCGAGGGGAAAAAGACATCTGAAACTATGCACAGGTGGGCTTAACGAAAAAACAGATTGATGGTGATGGCTCTTACCTCTAAAGAGACGCGATGAACTAATGCGGTAATAATGTGTTGAGGTTCCAGCATCCACCGAGAATTCAAAGAACACTGCTGTCCGTGCGGACACACCATTATACAATGCTGTAGGTCTAAGCTAGCACTTAAGTGGGCATAGCGGTTGTTTTTTATGTTATAGCAAAGTAAACACAACATTCTGCTCAGGCAGGACAAACTCCGTCACAGCACGAGTGACTGAATTCAAGTACGACACAGGATGCTTTATATACTTTAAACGGGTGGAGTAAATTCAACCAAAATAGGAAACTAATGGAACCAGAAAAGACACTTAACTCTGCGTAGACACCGTAGGGGAAGATACTGTTCAAAAATAGAAATGGCATTTTCTTTTGTGGTAGGAGCCCCATCTCAAAAGCCAATTGAAGCGAAAGAAGAGCTTGAGAAAAATTCACGAATAAGGGCAGAAGAACCGAGATAGTACTCAAAGATGAGACCATTACAGTTTACGGAAATTTCTCGGGAGCCCAGCAGTAATCGAAGGGGCAACCAACATATGTACCAAAGCTTTGAACTAATAATGAACAACCTTAGCGAATTTAAAAATAAAATAAATTTGAAAAGTTATATTGCTTTGTTTAGGAGTACTAACTTTTCTAAAGCAGCAGCGAATTCCGAAAACATGTAAAATCATTGTAAATGTGACAAATAAATGTAAATAAAATTATTAGATGAGAGCGTATGTATATCATTTTTTGTATATAAAGAGAACTATACTTTCGTCAGGTTTATTTATAGGTTTTTCTGGTATTGGATCACAACTAGTTGCAGGTCGTTTTCGAAATACCGGTCAATATTTGATCATTTTTATTGTTTATCAAAACCTTCAAAAGAAGGTATTTCTTGAAAGCACTAACCGAACTAGTAAGCTTTTGGACATTGTGCCTAATGGAGATGGCTGTCTGCGTTATATTTGTAGATTCACCCAAACATGAAAACATTTGTTTAATTTAATGTGCCGTTCTAAGATTTCCAATAGACACCAGAGTATCGGAACATATAATAAGACTTTTTGAAAATGGCTAATCTTCTGCCTCTCGCATTTCTAAATTCCGGATTAGTGGAAAGTATCTTATCACATACTTCCAATTTAACATAGATTGTTCTGGACATGCCTCTCAACAGTATCTTGTTTGTATTTTATCAGCGATCCCAATTTTCACCGTAGTAAAAAAATATTCGTAAACAAGTTTATTCCTGCGTTTTGTGGCAAAGTCTTTGGAAATTTACACAAAATAATTATACAAGCTGACTTTTTTGCTTATTTTGGAAAATAATGCGAATCCTTAAACTTGACTTCACCTGAGTTTGATTAAATTAAAATAATTGTTTTCGGTGCCAGAAGCGATTTATTTTAAACCTTTCTTGTTCATATTAATGTTCTTTTTATAGCACAATGCAAAAACTATGAACTTTGCTCTGCGAGCTTAAATAGCGTCGGAAATTTCCTGGATGTCCGACAACTTCCGATTTCGCCCAAATCCTGCCTGTTTTCCTTCAATTGAACATGCAGTGTTACTTTAGAAAGAGGCTTTCTGAGCTTCAAATCCACTCAAAAAACCAAAATGACAAGACAAAATATGCACTAAACTACTCACTCAAATTTTGATAGCACATTGCCTGAGTTAGGTCATCTAATGTTTGAAGAACACAACGAAAAATCAATTTAAGTCAGGTAAGAATTTAAATTGGATAAGCCAACCCGAACGAAATCAAAACGCAATCAAAAAAGGCAAACTTTCGTTTTTCTTCTCCATCAGGTATTGTGATAAAGCTTGACCAAGCGAATTGAACAGATGAACATCAGCTAATATCCATCTTGGAGACAACGTTACTGAACCCCCAGCTCCAAATGTTTGACAAGTTTCTTTCTTGAACTCGACTCACCCAAGGCCAGAATTAAAAACCGAGCCCGATTCCCGTACTTCAGAGCTTGGACCACTCTAGTATATGTAAAATGCATAAAAAGGACATACACTACCGGTGGGCGAGATAAATCGGATGCATCCTTCAACTGTATTCAGATATACAGAACAATAATTAATCAACTACTTACGAGATCAGCAAAGCTAAAATCTGACGTAAAGGACTTAGAGTCGGAACAGCAACCAATCACGAAGCAGAGGCAGCAGTGGGATGTAAACTCAGGTCATTTTATGTCCTCACACTTTGGCCTATTCACTCAATTTTGTCACACGGAAACGTAGTGAATTGGTTGGTGCAAACGTAGCCTTTCAAGCATGTCACACTACCAGTAACGGGCTAAAAGTACAAGAGATTGACATGAGAAGGGCGTAACGGGTAAACCAACATGGCGGCAATGCTGTCTTAGCGGTGGCAGTATGAGCATAAGCCAAACGTGTTGCACCATAAAGGTAAGATAATTCGACAGTCGCAAAAAGATGAAGTCCACCACTACCCACAAGGACGGTACAGACCTAACTTGCCAGAGAGTTTGTTCATAGTGAGGGGAAATTTCGATAATCTACCACATTCCGATGGAAAAAAAGGGTCGAGACCGTCAGAGGTGCTCGTGACCACAGCGGTCGGCAGAACTATACAACCCGTCTACACGCTCCAAATACGACCCAGGCTTTACTGAACAGGGTCGATGAGTGCATGCATATAAGAGTGCCATAAAGGCAACCTGAGGGAGGAGACCTTGCAGTCTGCCCTTCCATCCTAGCTAGGAACGAGCCACCCGGTTAGTCGAGTGCTTCTGTGCACGCTTGCTTAAACGGCTTGTCTGAGTTCGACACAATGGTGATAAAGCACCATCCAAAGCAAAGTACACGGGTTGACAAGCACAGAACCTTATAACAAGAAATTGTTGCATGGTTGCGTTATCATCCTCAGAGAACTGACACTGGCGATTCCGTCGTTTCTTGAAACACTGAGGCTACGTCACCGTAGATACTCGATAAATGTTACCAACAAGGATTAGTGACACCAGAATGACCATCTTGGACTACTAGTCGTCCTCAGCCAACAATATCCTGTGCTGTTGCACCCAAGGCTATACCCAAGTTTCATTGGACTATGAAAAATTTAAACGCCAACACTGTTTCAGCTTGAGTTACCGGGATAGTTGCACATTAGTTATGATCAGAATGAGAACTGATTGCTCGTCACAAAAAGATCACTTGGATAAGTTTTAAATCTGAAGTTCCAGGGCAGAACCTTGAATTACATTTAAGCGGACTTCATATGATGCCAATCTCAGCTGATAGACCAAAGCCCAGTAGCTCAAACAGATGCAACGTGAAAATGAATATTCATCACTACTCCATTGGATCGGAGTTTAAATCGCGGCTGCGGATCGTGTTGGTAAGAAAGCCTGAAATGGCGATTCTTATTGGCACAGGCCACTTGGTAGAATAGTTCGTGAGAAAAATCACGAAGGAGAGGAAAAAGAAAAAGGTTACATTCTCTGGAATCGTGGTCATCGTTACGCAGATACTCAATTCAGAGGATCACTTCACGCGAATGGGATTGCTTCCGTGGGGGAATAAACACAGAACATATTTCAATTTTCAATCAAAAAGGTGGCTAGAATTCATAAAACGCGGTCGAGCCTGAAAAATGTTTGCCAGAGAAATTTTATTTGTTATTTTGTTACTTTCAACTGTTTTTTAAACACTACCCCTTCGTTGGTCTTCATTGCGTCGATTTTATTGTCTTGCGTTTGCTTGGGCGAAACCTGAGCTAAGTTAGCCCGATTAGAACAAAAGTGGTTGATTAACGTTGCCCAAACATTTGGCATTTGAATAAATCAGTACCGTTTACATAATATACAGTGTTCAGTTCAATAACTAGCCTAACCTTTTTTGGAACAGTAAAAACTTCACGTCTTCAGTAGACGAGCCCCGTGGGCAGAATGCGTAAAATAGAAAGATGATGTTAGGTAAATAAAGCTGCTCTCACGCAAGCTATTGCGAAGAAGTACCGACTTGCCAAATTTAGTGCTTGAGAGTAAATTTCAACAAAAAATCGGCTTTGTGGTATATAAGCCAAAAAGAAGTTGATTTCAGAGAAGAGGGTTCATAGCAAAGCTCAAAGTTTGAAGCCTGTAAGTGGGTAGAACTGGTTGAGAGTACTGATTCCCCAAAAGAAGAAATCAGCAAGCTCTGATATGTGTTGCTTCCCAGATTACTACACGCGAAAAAGATAAATTATCTACCGATTTAAGGAAACTACTAAGGATGCAGAAATAAGCAGCTCTACACTAATTATTGCATGCGCAAAAAGAAAAGTTAGCGGAAGTTCCGAACTGACAAGCAGCTGGGCACGAGCATGGATATCAAATGTTTTTAAAGGTCCATGTTCTGGTTTCTACATGAGATATAGGTTCACTTACAAACAAGCCATACCCGAGATGCGTTGGAGCAACACAAAACCAGATCAGGATAAGGAATGCGCTATTACAGCTATGCAAATCGTAGCTAAGTCCGCATAATAGACGAACAGTAGCAAGTCTAGGCGCAGACTCATGCCACGACAGTCACCTGCGTCCAATCTCCCCAGCAGACTGCTGACTGGCTCAGAAAAGTAAACTGGTGCCTGGGAAAGTGAGAAAAGATTGAGGTCAACCCTAAGGACTCCGTTCTCATGAAACTTATCACATACTTCTCACTATAAACCGTCTTACGCGCTTTGAAATTACCACTATGCCCTAAAAGCTGTGACTTGAAGGCTGCCTACTGACAGGATACTTCAATCCTCCTCCAGGATGGCATGCCAGGCTGCAATGTCTCCTTCTAGATGTGGACTCGATGACACCCCCACTCAGCTGGGATACCAGTCGCCCTCGTTTGTAGAAAACCTGCTCCATCGTGCGCGGAGCGAACGTGTGTAACATGCGTAAACTGGCCAATTAGCTTTGTTAACAGTTGCATCCGATCACATCTCTAATCTTATTGACTGGTTTGACAGTGGGCTTAGATGGGTGAAAGAGGTGCTGCACAAGTCTACAAACACTGTCGACTAATTCACGCGCAAACCATCGTCCCTGTGATCGCCATGCTGCGGGGCACATGGTGGACGTCGTTGTTCGAGACGACAAAACTGATTATTATATGAGAAAAGACTTCAGTGGGTCCAAGAAACTTTACAGAACAGTAAAACGAACTAGCCATACACGAGTGCGGATTTATTCTTTAGGTTTGTCAGCCACACTGCAGAATGAGTAGCTGGCATCAGTCTTAAATAAAACCGTCAAAACCAGCCATGGAAAATGAATGTTTCCTTGGTCAGGAAAAATGATGAAGCTAATGGGGGCAGTTTCGCAGGACACCCTCTTTAATCAATTTATTAGAATTTTCTGGGAGAAAAACTGGCAAAAATGACTGAACATGACGTACTTATACTCGTAATTGATGCAAACTGAACACGATTTAGATAATTCTGTTGTTTAACGACTAATTAGATAGACATCGAGTCAATAAGCAGGGGCGGAAATTTTCAGAAAAAATTTTTTCTGCAATCTCTTCTATTTTAAGATCGTGATGTTTCACAGTGCAACAGAGGATAATGTAGGGCAAAGGCATTTTAATACTCTGGCAGCCAGCATTCCTCGGCAGTCTTTCACACAAGATATATGAACTTCTCGAAGTAGCCTAATTACCAGAGAATGTTCCTCAAGCTGACCAAAATCTTTTTTAGCTACTGAAAAAAGTATGCTTTATGGCATTCTTTTTCAAGTTGCCTTCCCAACTAAGCTCTGCAGGGTTAAAAGTGTCTTGGTGTCCACTCAGAAATGCGGGATATGAATTGGAAACGGAAAAACGAGGAGCTCATAAAGCATTTTTTAATTGATCTGAAAAAGGCATATGGAGGATTGTCGTGAGATGAACTTACGGGCGACGGAACAGGCGGTCCAGTACCCTCAAGGCCGATATTGCACGGAAGAAGATGCGGCGGCAGGTAGGTGTGCAGGCTCTTGAGTGAATTTCCATGGAAGATAATCTGGTAAGAGAACAGACGTTCAGAAACGGCAAGTATTACTGCCATTTGATCGTATCATCGGCACATGGTTCCCTGGTCTACGCTTAGGGAAAACTGGGATTACAAAACTTCGGGTTGTTGGTAGTGACCGGGCAGGCAAAAATAGGTAGCGAAAAGTGGAGGAAAATCGGTCTTGACTGAGCTTTCTTCTTCGAAAATGCATTCTTGAGACGTAAGCAGCTTCACTGGGACGAGGGAATGCCTCCAAAAGATTAACCATTTAACTAAAATGACCTATTTAGGGTGTTTAGGCCAGCTTCCTATAAAAAAACTAATTAATAGCAGGAGGTGTCATAGGAGTAAACAAATCAATTTAGTTCCTTATTACCAACACTTATTATTTCACAGAAGAGTAAAATAAATAGCCCGAAGTTGTAATATACGATTTGCAACTATACAAATAATACAATAATCGTTACCAAACTAGGCAACGGGTATAGGTGACACTGGAGCAAAATTTGTCTGTAGCAAAGTTCAACGCCGATTTCTAGCGAGAATTTTTCCGATTGAAACGGAGGGAAGAAAGAATAACCTATATATTTTTAAAAGAAAGGGGAACAAAACAAAAAAGGCTAAGGAGGTTAACAGGCGAAGCTTATAGTGTCCAAAACTTGGGTGCTCACTCTGAATAATTAAAAATCGGGGATGCTTAACCACACCTCACTTGCAAAATGCAATAACATATGCAGCCACTGCTTACTTATTATTTCGGTGCCTAGTGCCCCTAAAATGGGTCACGTTGCAGGTGCGCTGGGTCAACACGGGGCCAAATCAGGAAATGACTGGCGTTATTGGGGATGCACACCCATGTGAGAGGGCATTTGGCCACATGCCTAGGCGTCGATTCCCACCACGCCAGCCACCTGGTCCCTTTCCAGTCTCCGGTCTTCTTGACTCTGTTATGATGCCGAGTCCAGATAGTTAAGGGAGGTGATAGTACGGTAGAGGCAGCACAAGCCTTCTGAATGTCCTGAATGGTTTCATAGACTCCAAGCATCTCTATAATTTGGCCAATGATTAGTCGCGTAGATGGGTCTGGTGAAACTTCCTTACCACAATTCACTTTCACGATTTTGAACTTCCAGTAAAATTTTAGAAGGAATTTCGTTTTCTAACGCCTTAGTCTGCCTACTATTATTGATTTAAACGGGTTGAATTTAAAAATAAAAATAGAGCTCTCAGCTGTTGACTGTAGTAAAACCTTTTGGCATACCAAATATATGTCCCAAAAGTGCCTGTTCACTTACCTTTTTCTAATTTTTTTCACATAGAATTCGGGGGACACCAAACCATTTGACAGCTTAAGCTTTGCAGTTTTCCTAAGCGCATGACTCGCCAACCGATGTCGGAACAACGCTGCAAAAGTATCGCCTGGAAAGAAGTTGCAGATCAATGCAAGTTTGAGAAGATGTATGGTCGTCACGATGCCCAACACGTAGCAAACTTTTGGCAAGAGGAATTTTCGAAGGCCTGCTACTACTACTACTACAAATTAAACCGTATGGCATGCAGTGAGGTCGGGAAAGATATGCTCCAAAACTTCGGAGAGGCCTGCATCTGAAGGTGGCTGAAGATGGTTGAAAATGAATCCGCTCATGCGGAGGTATACGGCTAGTCTTCGAGACATTGGAATTCGATGGAAAGTATAGCAAATAAAACTGCAATGCTTGTTTTTAGTTGATTAAAAAATGAATAAGCTTAGTTCCTCGTGTTTTTTGGAATAAATGAATTGTACAACGACTTTAGGGACACCCTGTATATTAGCAGGCACAATTTTCAGCCAAAATGGGCAAGATTGTGGTGCCTAAATGCATAATACAGCCTAAAGCATCTTAAAGGTTTTTAGAATCTCTCCAGATATAGCAGTATGCTGTTTCCATACCTAACAGATATATGATAAGATATTCTATGCGGGTTACGAGACAATTCGGCACCTGAGACATGACCAACATTGAGTTAACCTTGCCATGGATTGAACGTGATCGCTTTCTACTGTCAGCAGTTAAGGATGCCGACTTGGACGCTACTATTAAGTGCACGATATACAGCACAGCTTTATTCCATTTTTTAGAAAATTGCGCATCTTCCTATAACAATGTTTGTGCCTTCAAGCATACCTACAACGCTTTCACGCTCTGAGCGATAGTGAAATGCGTTTAAGTTATTCTTAAAAAATGTGTGCTTGTTAAATTAAATTTTAAAGTTTAGTGCTCCACGAGTGTTCTCCATCACTAGCATGACGAGAAACCTTAATAAAGCAATAGACCTTCTCAAGGTTAAGTTCAAAGTGAACTAGTTTTAACTTGCTGTTGGCTTGAATGGTTGCCGTCGCTTAGAGGAGTGAAAGCAAACGTCAAAAGTTTGTATATATATACGTGTAAATGGTGAAGCTGAAGCTGGACGCTGGATGTCGTCCTCGGATAAAAACGGCTTTAAAAGAACCAATTTGCGTTGGAACGGTCACAGACCGAGAAAAGAATCCATTCGGTCTGCTGCGAGAGGTGCTAAAACACGTCGGAGATGCCTGCGTTCAAGGGTGGTTGAAAGTTCTCGAAAATTCAGACGTTCATATGGAGGCATACGGCTAATCTTCGCGACGTCAGAACGTGATGGAATGTCCAGGAAGTAAAACTGCAATGACGTCTTTATGACAAAAATATGAATAAGCTTGGGTTTTCATGAGATTTTTAGGTGTTTGCTAAAATTTATAGCAACTTTTGGAGCACCATATGTATAGATAAATATTTTAAGCGCTTTTCACTTTTTCCAGAAAATAACGAGCAAAATCTGAATAAATTATTCACCTAAAATATCCATAGGTTCTGCCCAAAAGTTGATATGGATATTTGAGCAGAAATCCATCAGTTACCAGTAAAATATCCGCATAGTATTCACATTCTGCCCACAAACAGTAAACGGTATATAAATGCTGTTTGATTTACTTTACTTCAATCAGGGTTATCAACTACAACCTCAGAAATATGTCTCGTCATTTTTGTACTGCCCTACAAAGAAGACGTAAACTGCTGCCAAATGAATATAAAAAAATAGATTTCGAGCACGCTTTCTATAAAATATACTTATAACGGAATTGAAAACCAATAAGAAAAATTCATGCTACTTAAGGAATCACTTTTTGATAGTTTAGTTTGTCGATAAAAGTGAAAATGCGAGTCCTAGGAAGTAATTGAGAATGGGTAGAAGCGATGGCTGTGACAAGAACTTTATTCGTCAGGCGAAGTGACTTAATATAGCGGAACTATTTGGTATGATAAATAATATTATAATAATTCTCAAGTAACCTTTACTTTGGGGAAGTACATTCCAAAATTTCGGCTAATATTTCATGAGATGGAACATCTCTTGTATATTGTATCTATTATATATATATTCCACCAGGAATTGGTGCACAACGATATATTGGCTACCTGAAGCATGCCATTGGTTCGGCCGATGACTCTTGCTTCTCCAAGTGAGAACTGCTTCTCCTATTGCATGCATATATACATTTATGCTATTAATTCTATCTGCTCATCTGACAGATTCCATCGAGGGGTCATCTGCGCCATGTATGAGCGCATTTTCGTTTTTCCGATCTCAGCTTGTAGTCTAACTTATGATTGGCTGAGTGAAGGCAGAATAAGCCCGAAAAAGTACTGTACCACTATGCTGCATTCTCTCTCGTTCCTCTCCTCTGCGTAAATGAATGCCATAATTTACGCCATCTGAATATCAATTACGGCGAAACATAAGAATTAAATATATGTTCCTGCGAGAAAATATGTGCTGCACGAGCGGATCGAACACTGCCACCCCAAATTCACGAGGGGTGCTGAACCTCTGAACGGCCACAAACACGCCTGCGTTCCGTGCGAATAAATGTTACATTTTCCTCCTTCTATCTTGCAAGGTAGGTTTATTATGGTCAGAATGACGTTCCTGTGGGGATTGCCAGGCCATTTTCATGTGCGCAAAAATTGACTGTATGCGAACGACGTACAATATGAAGGATTCTGCCTGGCCAGGTCGTTTGAGTCGTACGGACAGGTAATTGTAGAACAACACACGTTTGACAGCTGTAACCGAGAAAAACAAAGGCGATTGAACTACCAATTCTGATTCAAGTTGCCGCCGCCGCCGCCGCGGCCGCAACCACCAATACCACCGGCCGTATTGACTCTGTTTTGACATCGGCTCTGGAGCACGAGGAAGGAGAGGGTGCGGCAGACACAACGTAAGTCTACTAAAATAATGAACTAAATGGTGCACCAATCACCGCTCCTGCACACACCTTATTGCGGGGCACACGGTGCAGATCGCGGTCCGCGACGCTTGACGCTAATTCTTAGCGGACCGTAGCCTGAACTTGAAATGTAATGCAATTTATAACTTGGAGGCATGAAACCCAGTTAGATAGAGATGGGGGTAAATTGAGAACTTAAGGCTTTATAATTATTTGCGAATTGGGAACTGAAAATGCTCATACACGCTCATCCTCGAATGTCAAAACAGAAGGTTCATCAATTTTTGAGACAATATAAGCGGTCTTGCATATAAAAATATCATGTCAGTTATCTCTGCCATTTTCCGACTTTTTATTGAATTAAGGTATTCTTTTAAAATATTTCTCACAAACCGAGTTTTTTTAGCTTCACTTGAAGCATTCCAAATATACCCAAGGAATTGTTAAAGTAGGGCCTGGACAGTTCGATGTAGTGGGTATACTAGCCTAGAGGAGAGTCTCTGACTGAGCCAAGTGCTTGCCGAATAGTCAAAATTTTCCAAATAATCTTATGACATGTTTGTTGTGTGAATGATAAAGATGCTGTGACAGCGAGCAACCCAAGTGTGTTGATTGCATGATTTACCATACCTAAGTCAACGCCAAATTGCTGCCCAGTTATGTCCCACGGTTTCTGCAAGACAGTTTTGTTGATGAAACTTCTGAATTCCGCCTGTGACAGGCCCCAATATCTTCGGAGTTTTTGTTTGCCATCCAGCCTTCCTTGAATGCTCTCAAGACTGCCATAGACATTTACGTAATCTGTGATTGTAATTATGCAGTGGCGAATAACATAGTGACCCAATGCCATCGGTATGAACTGGCAATTTCCTTCATACGTGTCGTTATTTGTCGTGAGAGTAGATTTGCTCGCGGTATGCCCCACATACAAATTAGAGCGGAGCCTCCCCAGAACTTAATACGTTCGATCGGAGTAAATCTTTCGAGATTAACCTTTTTAGGCTTCGTCTAAAGCCTCATATAAATATATCAGCCGGAAGTCATATTGTGAAAACGTAACTCTAAGGTAATGCATTAATTTATGAGGAGAGGGAAAACTGGAAATCTCCAATGAGTTATAATTTTTGATATCCCTCCAGGGATGTGCTGTCTCCTGAAATGCTAACTGGAATGCTCAAACGTATTTTAGAGTCAAAAAACTTAATAAGCTGGGGTGGTAAAAATAAGTATTCTGTAGTATAATCCAAATATAGTTCATTCACGTGAGGGTGCTGGCTCTTACACGAGCTGCAAAAACTACACTCTGTTAAATGATTACTTACGCGTTATGCATTTTTTCATTGATTTTTTGACGCTCTTATACATTCAAATAGATTTCATAGAAAATATGCCTAAATTATTTGTTCCTGTACTCATTTGGGTGCTAATTAAATCTGCTTCACACATTATACTTAAAGAAACGTTATCGGTCGCTTGTTAAGAAGGAGACACAATCACTGGAACAAGAAAGTTAATAGGAGAAAGCTTCTGTTCCAGTGATATTATCCCTTTCTTCCCGGCTAATTCTTGGAACTATCCTCTTTACTTCTATCAGCATATCGTTTGCTCATAAAAAAACATTTAAATTCTTGAATAATTGTGGATCCGACCCCACTGTATTTGCCGAAACTTAAACGCCGTTGAAGTGTTTCCAGGCCTCAAGACAGATTAACAAGAATTAACACCGTTTTGTCATCAACTCTCCATCGAGGGGAAAATTGCACCTGAATATATCCATTTTCACCCTTATTAACCCGGTATAATCTCGGAAAACAATGACAAACAATTTATTTTCGCTTAAGATATAACATTTAAAGAGATAGCTTTTTTATAAATTGGTTATTTCATTCGTAAAATAATTGTAAAATCTACAGATTTTGAAACAAAACCTGCGCTTTCACAGGCGAATAGTATTTAAAATATTGTATCCACTGTGCATGTCCTTACGTTGGTCAGGTTATCAATTTTTGGAAGTTTTTCTAAACTTGTGAACAAACTTTGAAACTCTTGACCATAAAATGATTCCTTCGAATGAATCCCTACGACTCTGCACTTCAGCCGTTAAGGTTCGGATATTTAAATGGAATGATTTTTCCCAAATTATGATTTGAAGTACATGAAACTTTAGCTGCAACTTTCCAACAGGATTTTAGACTGAAAAGGGCAATTGGATGGGGTTGAAAACTGACTAGTAGGGCAAATTATCCCAAGTAAATTTATGTACTCTTGCACGCTGTCTTACTGGAGAATCTCCTGTCACCGGTGCAACTAAAGTGTTACATAACTTGCCATTACTTTTTAGTTTTTGTGATCTCCATTGCACTTCAGAAAAGGATTATGCAAAAATTTATTTCATCACCAACCCGAAAGGCAATCTTGACTCGTAAAATCTCGTTTTGAAGGTTGGAAAAGTGCGCAGTATACACAAAGTCCAAAGCAAATTCACATTCGTTTGCAGTTCCATGCATACGCCTTCTAGTGTCTATGAAATATTTTTGGTGGATGTGAATCCCGCTTTGCGTTTTACTAAAAGCGCTTACTAATCTTCGGACAGCGGGCGAATACCTCAAAGAGCTCAACAATTACAAAATTCTTGAATACCGAGGTACATTAGTTCTTAAGGTACAAAGCTGAACAATAATTACTTTCTCATAACATGAATTTCGTGTGTACTGCCCCTAAAAACATAATAAAAAGTAAAAACTTCTTCAGTGTCAGTTCAAAGGGGAAATTAAAGAGCGTAACGTATTCGATGAAAACCACCATGAAATATATAGGATCGGTGCATAATGCATTCCTTGCCCCCGCCTAGGAAGAATTTGAAGCACAGCGAGAGTGAAAAAGAGGAAAGTTGGACAGAATAGGTGGAGGCAGCGGGAGTGACTTACCCGGCGCTGTTGCTTGGGCTTAAGGAGGGGCTGGACGAGTCCAAAGACGCGGCTGAACATGGCAGGCTCATTCACCATGTGAACTGCCTTCACACGGACTGGTGTAGTGTCTTGGAGAAGGCGGGCTGCCCGTCGGGCGAAATCGAGATTTGACAGTTGGCATGCGTGCTTCCAGCCGAACCCACTCAGCGACACCAACACCACGAGTCCATGCACCTGAGCCTCGTGGTAGTTCTGCGTGCATGTGCGTATAAACAACAATAGCGATTAATCGAAGAGGAAAAAATCGACGAAAAGTGCACCCTGGCATAACTGCGTTGAGAATTCAGGTACAAAAAACAGCTGAAGTAACAAAAATTTACGAGACAATTCTCTGCTAGAGCGAGAAGTATCAATAGAAGGAAACACGTTCAGTTTGTCAGAATTTGCCTGTTGAGTTATTCCAGCGTAGTATGTGGTTCGGTCGATAAATTCTGCATTGTTTTGCTGTCGTCCCCATTTTTGTCCCAATCCTGCTCCACCGTGCTCTTTAAGACAGTGGGGAGTGCGCAAGGCGTCGCTCCTCAGGGAAAATCAGTGGTGCAGAAAATCTCCAGGGGTCTTTATATCAGAACAAATTTAAAGAGTTTTGCTGGATTACGAAACCGAAATATGTAGCGGAAGTTGGGGTCAGTACTCAAAGACATATTCACTGAAGCAGCACTAGAAATTTAAATTGAAAAGGTTTGACAGAGACCTGAAAAAATGCAGAAGCTTCTCAGGAAAGCTTACTCGAGCAGGGCTGATATACCAATGGCTGTAGTTTACTTTTGAATATATAGTGTATATTGGTAATTCATATGCTAGAAGTGAGGTATTATATATTATACTGGGATATTATGGGAAGAGGAAATTCTGCGAGAAAACACGAAATAATTATTTAAAAATATTTTTGACGATCACTTGCCGTCAGACGGGAGGAATCTGGAGGAGGACTACCGAAATAGGGTATCAAGACATGTCAGTTACGTTAACGATGCAGATTTTTACAAATACAACAGGGGTGAGAGAAGGGACAGTGGATTGCGTAGGCATATTACTGGGATAAACGATAAGTGACCATTTGGCGAGACTCCAGATAGCCGAAAAGGAATTAGCAGCTGTTAAATCGAGGATGGGCGCGACGTGCACAAACGTCTTGCATACAGGCCTCTCCGCTTCATGTGGGGTGATACTGAAGCGATCAGCATGGCGTGAAGGGTTCACGAGGGTCAACACCGCCAACACAGTCAGCTGCAACCATTCTTATCAACTTAAACATTTGCGACAAAGGTCCAGGTGCGTGCTCTGTTGGCCCTCCGAGCCCATCCTTAATTCAACAGCTGCAGTCTGACTGAATTAATAACATCTCTTTCAAACCAGTAGTCTTAATACTGTGTTCTACTGTCTTCGACATCCAACCACGTGACTGCTTAAGAGATGTTTATATCTTTATGCGGTCTAGTGCAATATCACCACGTTGCCTCATTCCATTCTACCTGAAGATGGGGTGGTAGCAAAATATGAAGTCCAAGTACTTTTACAGAGAATGAGAGACCAATTTTGGGAGTCAAAGATGGAATTTATTCAATTATTCGAATGCTCACCAAAGTCCATCATTAAGGTACATAAAATGCACAGGGGAGGTGCACTGCAATCCCATTAGTGGTCTGATCTAACAAAAATTTGGGGACTGGTGGAAGATAGGTATATCTAGCGATGTATTCATCTTTTTAATGCAACGTTTGCCGTCAAAGAGCATCTGTTTGGCCCAGGACCACTGCGCGATCGAAGACAAAGTTATGTGCTCTGGAGTGGGCAAAGGAGCAGCCAAAAAATGGTTTATATTTTCGTCTGGTAGCCAATTCCTACTCACATATCCTCGTCTTGACCTGTTTGCTGGTTTTACCAAAATACTTGCATTGGACTTTGAACTGGTATACAACGTTTGTTTTTTGAGGGATGAGTATTAGGTCTTCCGGATGTATAAGCTATTGGTTCCGTACTTTGGTATGCCACAACTTGGTGCTGGGTTCGTGTTTGCGCCTTTCTTTGCCAAAGTTCCATGGTAACTGTCTGCTGTGAGGAGTTTTTATAGATATTGTACAATGGTTGTTTTGTCCTCCGGCTCGCTGGGACGTTTTGTACCACTTAGTCTTCGCGAAATATAGTGGCTGCCTTAGAAGCTAAGAATACGACAGGTAATGGTTACTCATCCCCAACTGTCAAAAAACCATAATTTTGAACCCAAAAATTGTTTTCTATCCTTCTCATGTAAAT
Source organism: Schistocephalus solidus (assembly GCA_017591395.1). Classification (NCBI taxonomy): domain Eukaryota; kingdom Metazoa; phylum Platyhelminthes; class Cestoda; order Diphyllobothriidea; family Diphyllobothriidae; genus Schistocephalus; species Schistocephalus solidus. Next base: position 220,242 of record WEDG01006409.1, read on the forward strand.
TCATGCAAAAGTAATCGCTTTGTAAAATGTAAAGGGCACGTATTATCACAAGGTATCTATAAAAAGAAGTTCAAGGGCCAGGCTGACAATCGTTATGGAAAATGAAGTCGGAGAAAACCTAATTCCACGTGACACTCATTTTAAAACCAAACCACCATGTAGTATCAGAAATTTCTGCGAAACGCGCATTGGGGCTTAAAGCTAGTTTATAGGCTAGGGTTATGTTGAAACCAATGAAGTTGCATATAATTGGCTCGAGTGTTTATTATCATTTTAAAACTGTACAGACCATTCCCCTACTAACTTACACGATAACTAATTTAGAATCATTCATCAAGAGAACGCTGGAAGACCCAAAAAGGAGCCAAATCCATCACAACAACTAAAACATCGGTGGAAACCCTTTCTGGATTTTCAGATAGCGCCTATTATTGGAGTCAATGCCATGCTTATGCATGCGGAGAAAGAATGAATCGAAGTATATATATATATGGCCGTTCCGGTCTCCTTGCCTTTGTCGGTTCCACCTTATCATCATATACCACAAGTCATTATGCGACTACTAGCGAGGGCTCTAAGTGAGCCTTAGGTCACAAGAGAACATACATGTTCAATAACCATATCAGTGAATGACATACTATGATAATTCATATTCCAATAGCAACCAACATAACAAATGATCCATGGCTCAATGGCAGAGTATTACACTCAACGACCAAAGGTCGTGGGTTTGAATCCTAGGGGATAAAACCTGGAATTGGGTATGACTGGATGATGACGGCTAATAAGCCAGAAATGAACATTCCGGTCTCCATTGTTTTTTTTTCAGTTCCACTTTCAAACAGGAATGAGCGCATGCTGACTTATTGACTTTCCAAAGCGCAAAAACACCAAATAGGCAGCAGAGGTCACTTACGAAGTCAAACCGGGTCCGACGATGATAGCCGGAAGGTGACGACAGAGAATATGCGTAGAATGATGCAGAAATCATTTGAGCTCATTCTGATTTAATTCAGCCAATCGTAAACCAGATTACTACTTAAAACCAGAAACTTTTAACATTTTGACACACGTACCACATATTTTTCACAATAGTGATCTACCGTTTTGTAGATTCTAAGTTGAATATACATTTAACATAATAAATGCTAGTACACGGTGCCTGCATGCATTTCTTAAACCGGTTGTAGTGGGGCACGTGTTCACGGTGAGGCTTTTTAATGGAATAATGAACTCACAAAAAAACTAAGCCATGACTTACTTGTAAAAGATCCTCCACAACAATCACATTGGCACGCAGGAGGTCGGAACTAGGCCACTCATCCGGTTGCCAAAGTGCTGGTCGAAAAAGAAGAATTCGATGGCCCTCGCTTGTTGCCTCCGGTAACATGGAGACTATACCAGTCACAAAAACGTGCCTCACAAGGGAGGGTTTTAAGTTTTCGAAGACATCTGGATATTGTTGACGGATGGCATAGTGGTTCAGATAAAGTGCAAGAGCCTTTTGCATATCGTATTTTCGTGCTCGCAAGAAGCGCAGGAGAAAGGCATCTTCTAAACATCCATTCAAACCTGGCATAAAGGAAATATCCCAGCTAAAAATTGCTCAAAAGGTAATCTACTGAAATGCAAAACATTAAAGTGTTTGTAAATGGTCGACCATGTTCCTACCCTGGTAGCATGTTGTCCACGAGTTGCGTGTTGTAGCAAAATTGTACGGTAGCTCAAATATCACCTTGTTCGAAAAATAGCGTCAATTACAACATAAACTTAAATATCGCCAGGGCTTCCCCAGTTCGGAGACTACTTTTTTTAGCCCCCCAGGGAGCAATTACGCTGGATCATCCTTACGTTGACAAAATTTTGCCACGGATAACACTAATACGTATTATTACTAAGGTGATAGCGACTCATTGCATACTTGATATTAACATACTGCAATATAGAGCGTAAGGTATACAGCTGTGTGTCATGTAGTAGGTTCTAAACATATACGTGACCTACGGTTATAATAGCCCATCAGAATATCGAGATTTGACTCTTGTTCTTACATATGTCAGACACATGCATTTGTACATATACGAATGCGTAATCTAAAAATTTTTTTCAAATAAATAAAATACAAAGAATCATCAGGGACTTTTCTGAAGATCGAAATTACCAATTTGCCAAAGCTCAATACAAAATTAATACAAAACGAAAGAAATAACCTTCGTTATCCAAAATTATTTGTCTAAATTGTTGTATCGAGCTTGGAAAGATTCGTGGATTTCATTTAATTCGATTTGGGCTTTCTCGATCGTTGCAGGTTTTAATTCTTTGATAGCAAATTCGATAACACTCATTCCTCCTTGGACTTGAAATATTTGTCAAGGTCACAAGTTAAAGCATTTGGTCAATCATATGTCAAGGCATAGGACCTATTTTTGAATAACAGAGCTTGGAAAGTCCCACGCAAGAACGTGCTTGTGATTGAATAAGGAATAAAATTGAAGTATTTTTCAAAGCTCATGATATGGGTATATTGGACATCAGATAGCAGTAACGATAAATCAGTTTATGTAACAAAGCAACAATGAATTGGAGATTCGAGCAACGGGAATGCGCTAATGAACCAAGGTAACAATATGCTTAATTGATATCGAAGACATCGAGAAGCAGCAACTACATAATTTGCCTTAAAAAAACTAAAATACTTTACTGAAACGAATTTTCAGTATCCTATCGCGTTAAGCACGCGGCAACGGCGAGCCCCGGAGGCACAATCCGGATAAAAGGAATCAAAAATAGGTGCCATTTTTGAGTTCGCATACCATAAGACACCTTCTTACGATGAAAAGCTCAGAGCAGACTTCCTATGTGATTAGGCTGACGTTAACTAGGAGGCCCAGAAAATAAATAACCACTTTAAGTAACGAGATGACCTGAAGCAAACATTTCCCATCATTCCCGGTCAAAACTTCTCTCTTCTATTTGTAAACCTCCTCAAGTTAACAATACCAACGAACTTGAGAGGTCGTGAATTCAAGCTACGTGTGACTGGGGCCAAGCTTGAGGCACACACGTTTTTCTCTAACAGAGTGGCTGAAGTCTGAAATGCTCTACCTTTTGGATACCGTTATGTCAGCAGTCGTAAAGGTCTTTAAGATGAAGCTGGATCGGCGTAGCAGTACGCTTGATAATACTACCGATGTAATCTTAATGCAGGTAAACTTGAGATCGTACTAATTTGTCTGCAGCATCTTTGAAATAAAATCAACTACTGTACTACACAGGAAGGAGTATATATTTATGCATTGATACAGTGGAAATAACAAGGACAAGTGAGACAGAATGGCCATTTCTGACTTCTTACCCATCATCAGCCAGTCATACACACTTAGTATATGCTACACATTGCTACGCGTCTGCTTCCGAGGGCACTAAAGTTAACTCCAGGGCACAAAGCAAAACTACCATTGAGCCACGGACCCGTTATTTGGTCGTTTTGCGATCGGGAATAGGAATTATGTTAGTGAGGTGTTCATCAATCTGGCTAAGAAACATGTATATTTCGTTGTGCTCCAGAACCTAATTAGGAACGCTCGCAGAGAGTCACTTAGCAACTTGGGAAAATGATGATAAGGCTGATGACGGCTAAAAAGCCAGAAATGACCATTCAAGCCTCCGTTGTGTTTGTCGGTTCTACCTTATCTTCATTTTCCCCAAGTTTCTATGTAATGGCCTGCGAGGGTTCTAAAGTGAGCTCCAGGGCAAAACGGACCAGACATGTTCCTAAGCCGGATAGGTGAGTATCTCAGTATCATTATATATATGTATATATATATATATATACATATATATATATACATCTGTTGATGCCACTACGGTTGGCGATCTTTCGTCCGTCTACAACGATTTGACATGTACCTTCAAATATTTGTACTGTTATATTTTTCTATTTTTAATAAACTTACATTCCTCTCTATAGGGATCTCAAAAGTGCACCTATAAATTTCCCTCATATAAACTGAAGTAAACAGATCTGGTATTTACGGATAAAAGATAAGAAACATCTTTTAACAAACAGGTATTCGAGAAACTCTTATAATTTTTCGATAGTTGATTTTAAATGTGAATTTAAGTGACAGAATATAACAAACGATACGTAACAGGCAATATCTAGTGGATAATCTTGTGGCTGTCATAAGGGGCCTGGTCTACACATTTCTTAAGTACGTTTATCTCGACGAAGACATGGTAGTTGAAGAATCCATCAACATACTTTCTTGAAAAAATTGCTGAATTCCATGTGTACAATCATTCTTGACGAATAAGCGCTAAACGTGTCTATATTAAAAATTTCAGTGATAATGAAAACTAGAGAAAAAAGCCGTATTCCAGTTCTAGTTCTAACAGAAAGGTTTTAAGTTCCTTGGTATGAGTATGTCAAAATACAACTTCAGTCATTTTTTGGAAAGGACAAGACGCGTGTGTTGAGAATGATCGAATCAGTTTGAATGAGAAACATCCAAGTCCTTTGCATCTAATAACGAGTAGACTTTACATTATTTATAGCAACCTCAGTACATGGTTGTCACCCACAAGCAGTAGTAGCGATGTGCTTAATGAAAGTGCAAGATACTATGTGCCCGAACACTCTACGAAGCCAAGGAGTTTGCAATATTTAGAGAATGATGATCCTGAAGGATCAGGCATAGGTTAATTTGTACATGCCAATCTACGAGAGAGTGCACATATCCGGAAAAGGACAACATATTAAAGGCAGATAAATACTTAAAAACACAGGGTATCCAAAATACCGATGCATTTTTATTTCGGTTTTCCAGTCCATTCTTATAAACAAATCAGGCTTCTGTGTGCGAATTCTCGAAAATGACATACCCCAGATAAATAAACACAGTAGTCTTCACGAAGGACAGCAAGACCTCCCCTTTAAAATTCTCAAGAAACGGGTTAACCACTGTCATTTTTATCTTGGATCTTCTAGGACAAAGAAATTAGGCCAGCTAATTATAAAACAGTATACCATGAATCCAGTTACGAACAAACGACTGCTATTCCGTTATGACGAAGTAAGGATTTCAATCCTGACTTTTATTTTTAGCGAAGTCATGCCAAGGGTCACTAATAAGGTAATGATCTGTTATTTTACGTTAAATACCCATCAAGGATTAACACAGATGTCATAAAGAATGATTGAATGTGATGAGCTTGCCTTATACAATGCATTGCTGAACCCATGCAC
>WEDG01006410.1:0-16006 GCA_017591395.1 Schistocephalus solidus
CGCTGCTGCTGCTAGTAGACGTTGACGCAGTGGCTTGAGGTAGTTTGGCGGGACCTTATAAATTACACGTAAAAGCTCTGCTGGGGTCCACACTATGCCCGGTGTCAACAAGATGTGCAAGGATGGCGCTTTTTATGCTCTTGACTTCCCCTTTGCTCAGCCATGCTGGGATGTGTTCTTTTATTCTTTTGGATAAGCGCCGACTCGTGCGACCAATATAACCTGCTCCACAGGAGCAAGTAAATGAGTAAATGCACATGGAGGTGGTCTGAGCCGGCAACCTATCCCTGCCTTCGTTCCTCGTAAAAGAGAGTTGGTTTCACTGCTGAGAAAATTTGTGTAACGGCTTGGTTAAGGCGTTTTTTTCAGGAGTTCACTAGCCACATCCCCTTGAAAAGGCACTTTGAGGAATAGAGTTTTCTTTTCCACAGTAATCTTGACAGGTTTCACTGATCTTGTGACAAGAGGCTTTGTAATAAACCGATCTGGGTATCCATTCTCTCGAAGTAGGTTCTGGATCTTCCCAAGCTCCTCCTCGATACTAACTGCCATGCAAATGTTTCTGGCACTTTGCGCTAATCAACGGACTAGATTGTGTTTCTGTTGGAGAGGTACGAAACTGCTAAAGTTCAATTATTGCCCAGACCAGGTTTTCTTTCTATAAACGCTCCTTCGGATTTTGCCATCAGATCTTCTGCTTAGAAGGACGTCTAAGAAAGGGATTGAACCTGATCTTTCGATCTCCACCGTAAATTTGATCGACGGATGTGCTTGGTTTAGTGTTTAAGAGCTCGTCTACATTTGTTTATTCTGTGACAATTGCAAAAATGTCGTCGACGTATTGGACTGAAATTTCTCCAGCTTGCCCATGAAGAAAAACGTTCAAGATGAGCATAATAGATTTCATGCTTTCAATATCTACTGCCTTCCAACGTTTCCTTCAACTCTACTGACCTTAACAGAAGTTATCGAAAGCAGCGCGTTTGCTCACCATGTCGTCTTTTAATATCCTCTCTAACGAAATTTTTGTTACAATCAAGTAAAGACGGGGTTACATTCAACCACTTAGCTGATGACCAAACATGGAAGACTTGAGTAACATGTTTTGATTAATTGGTATCACTTAGTACCCGAGACTCCCTATGCCTATCCTTCGTGAGCCCAACTTTAACTGCTTATTCAAATAATTGTGCTATCTTTAAGTGAACTGACAAAGAGCTTTTAGCCGGATCATTAAGTTGCTTTGGTAATCTTTAAGTCTGTTTTGTTGAAAATATGGAGCATTATAAGAGTCTCTATTTGATTTAAAAGTCTTAAGCGGGATAAAATTCTGGATTTTTGTTCTGTAAGGCTCTGCAATAGCTCAGGGAAAAAGTTTAGCTCATTGATTTAAAATATGCTATACCAATCAAGAGTGTTTACGAAATTATTTATTACATCATAGTTTGCGTTAAAAAGTCGTGTTTGTTATATTTTACCTCAGGCTTTGTAGAAAGGTAGACTTGAAAAATAAAGTGAGTTAGTGCGAGATCACTTGTGAAAAGATCACGATGTAAATTGAAAAGGAGATGGTGGACATCATTTGTTAAAAATTAAATCTTAAAAACTGACATTTCTAGTCACTGAAATAACCAGTTGGGACATGTTTGAAAAGTAAATAGAATCGGCCACATTCTGAAGTTTTGGCGGAGAGGAATTTGCCTGCCAGCCAATGCCTAGCAGATTAAAATCAAATACCAAAATTTGACATCAAATTGAGCCACTGCAACTTTTTCAAATAGTTCAAAGTGCTTGCTTTCATTGCCAGAAAAACACAGAGGATTATAGACACCGTCGATTACCAGTTTTTGTTGTGCGGGAGGATGACTGAAACAAAGCATACATTTCCAGATAAGGACGAAATGCTCAGCTGAAAAGGGAAATGTACAAACAATGAATTAATATAAAAAAGAAAACACCCACCACATTTTCCAGCGCGGTCTTGTCGGTACAAATTGAAATTCATTTATAGCAATCGTCGAGTCGGAAATAAGAGAGTGAGCCCAGGGCTCAGTGATGCACAGCACATCTGGATCAAGCTCAAAAGCTACTGTTCTAAGCTCAGTCATCTTATTTACAACTGATCTCGCATTGAATGGAAATAAACTGAGCGTATTTACGATATGCAGGTTACACTCCTCAGTGTTTATAGAAAAGGAAGATTTGGTGGCAGTGAAGAAAACTGGAGAGAAGAAACAAAATATGGGAAAAAATTGATCTGGTCTACAATTAGTCGAAATTTTACTGTTAAAAGAACTAAGATTATTGTACAACGGTGTAGTTGGATTAAAATCATGGACGGGAAGGCTATATTGTGGCGTGGGAAAGGCAGAGGATGGCATAGAAATGAGCTTTTGAGGGAAGTTAGCATAAATTGGCGGAAAAAGTGCATTTGAAAAAGGAATAAGTTCTTTCGGGAAACAGTTAACATAATTCGAATACTTAACTATTTGGGGATTATGGACACTTTTGGTTTGGAAAAAATGCTAACGTGAGCGTTTGCATCTGTTGTAAATGCTGAGGGCTTAGCATCAGTAATGAAATTACTGATTATGACGCCTGGCTTAGCAAATGAATCGGATTTACTGGGGGTTTTCTTAGGTTTACTAGATTTTACAGCTATGGTAGGCTTGGGAATGGAAAAAGTGACGTTGACACGATCTCAATCGAACCAGGAACAAGGTGAACGAGTGAAAATTTAAGTGGAATCGAAATTCCTGTTGATCCGGAGGGCCATCCTCTGAGAAAACTTTTGGTATTGTAGATGTAGACCTTGGCTTCTTGCTTGCTAATGTGGGTGATACTTGACGTTCCATTCGGGTCACATCTCTACAGATAAACAGCTTGTTTTTTTCAAATATTGAGCTGAGTGCACATGCTTAGAGAAAGTAATAAACCACTGACTCCGGGATTCGAACCCGTGACCTCTTGTCACCGAGACCATTGTGCTACCGACTGCGCCAACACCGACTGCACAACACCACAAGGACTATGTGACTACTTAACATTAAAAATATTGATGTATTACGTAACTCTGCCTAAATTCACTTAGTTCAGTATAGTTCAGTATATTTAATGGTAAAAGGTATTGCCTTTGAAGATTCTATTAATAAATAATTTTAACTGCAATATTGCAGTCGAAATAAACGTTATTGCAAAGTAGTGAATAAAATATTAACGTAGAAAGAAAATGGTTTTTAGCGGTGGAATCTGTGCACAACCATCCTGAAGGACCGATGACAACCTATGTCAAATAATGGATATCACCGTTATCTGTATGAATGTGCAAAGCTTTTATTTATTTATTTATTGCCAGTTTACAGGCAAGTTCAAAAGTGATATGCAGTAGATGGTCGATCTGACAGTAAAAAAACTCCTGATCGTTCTTTCAAGTGTTTTCAGGCGAAAAAACTGCAGCTTATTGAGGGATTAAAGTTCAGGACAGGAAAGCGTTGACAGAGGGGCACGGTTATGTACTTCTCCTTTCAGTATTATGGATCCGGTATTTCGCACCAGCAGGTATGTCAGCGAACGGCTGTTTGTTGTTGACTAAATAAGGAATAAGCCGATTAAGGTCTGCAGAGCCAGCAATATTGCCCTCAGCATGAATTCTGGTACAGGATTCAGAGCCCATAAACACCATCAGAACGGAAGAAAACTTCAACAGAGTCAGCACCCAAAATTTAAGGAAGGCGTCCTGAAAGTAGAAAACTAGTGACAGCTTTCGTAAACAAGGGATAGCTTTGCAGAATTTTATTAATTCTGGGTAGCTTTTTCCAGATTGCTGTAGCGGTTACCGAAAAAACTAACGCTATCTAACAATGCATGCCAAATAAATAAATAAATAGTATAGTTAAGGCCCAGAGAGCCCCATAAATACAAATTTAGTATCACGGTATAAATAAATGCAAAGTGGGTAATTGCTGCACGTATAATTGCAGCCATATTAACAGCAGAAATGAGTAATATGGTAGGCATATCCGATTCAGAACGATTTTCCATTTTTAAAACAATAGTTAACAATCTTTGACATACACGGTGAAATAGAAAAGAAACAGTTAAAACCTCCTATGGTTAAATCGGAGGTGGAGTTCGGCGAGCCGACAAGTTAAAAAACTAGGAGAAAAAACTGCTTCACTAAAAAATTAATAGCTATATGCAATGGGATAGTATTGTGATGTTGCTGACAACGTATGAGGGTTCGGAACGCTCCTTGTTGGGTGAGAGATAATATAGCAGCCAGAGCTACTGTTTATAACCACCAGTGGAGGTGAGAGAGGAGGAACTCATCATGGACAACAGGGTCGAAACGAAGAGAGGACAGTAGAGGTCAAAAGATCATAATCGAGATGCGACCTTGCTGGCTGTATAGTCCACCAATCAAAGAGGCAAACCATCAGAACCCGCCTTGATCATCAACTGAAACTGTGGACCATCGTCGGGGTCGCAACATCGCAGGAAAGTATCAAGGTTGTCAAGAGTTGGCGATGCTAGTTTAAAAGGGAGGACGAAAAGTGAATGCAAAGATTGACTCTGCAGAAAATGATGGAAATAATTTTAGAGACTAATATAATATCAAGGGAGCTGCCTCAAATACCAGGAGGACCCTTTTCAAAATCAAAAAGTTGCGAGTTTGGGAAGGAATCAGAAAATATAGACTTTATTTTCTTCCAAAGTGAAATGTTTGCGTAATTTGGTTTTGAAAATAGCTAATGTAGACGACAACCTAATTTCCAGTGGAAGATTATTCCAGATGAAAGCATATTTGGAGGCAAAGAACTGAGAACGGTTAGTTGTGGAGCTAAGGGGTGTTGAAATGATCATGGAGAAATTACGAATGGCATAGGATCGAGCTACGGAGTGAGACCGTTAATTCGTGGGAGATTTGGGCTAGAGTTAACGCAAAACAGGAAGCAGAGACCCGCTTCGAGTCTTCTAACCCAGAGAAATTTAATGTTTTCTTACTGCATCTTTCCGTATAAGAGATACTGGATCTAGGAACAGAAAATAGTCTTCGAGTAAAAATTCTCTGACTTTTTTCAATCTTACTGTGGTCAGAGGCGTTCATCAGCCCAAAGAGGGGACAGCAGTATTCTAGGATAGGAAGAACAAACATGCGGTACAGGTTTGACTTTATTTCCGGAAGGAAAAAATTATGTGATATGAAACCACATATCTGTGCAGCCTTTGCAGAAATTCGATCTGCAAGAGGTGATAATGCTAGCTTATTCGTGTAACTTTGACCTAAGTCTCTTATGGTTGATCGTTCTAGAAGTGCACTATTTTTGAAAATACTAGGGGTCCAGGAAGATTGGCGAGGCAAAAACACACGAAGTTACTCTTGGATGGAGATAATTCCACCTGCCTACTAGAGCTCCAACGTGAGAGCATAATTAGATCAGTGTTGATTTTATCAACGCAACTATTGGCAGTGTCTTTAGGAAATGAATAAATGCACTTTGGATCGTCAGCGTAAACGAACTTTTTAAATTTGTGAGTAAATCTGAAATTTCGTTTAGGTACATAATTAAGAGAAGGGGACCTATAACCGTGCCTTGAAAAATGTCACTCGTGATTGGCTGAGGCGTCGAATGGCTATTACCTACTTAGACATTCTGGCTGCGGTTGGACAAGTAGGAACCAACGAAGTCAAGGAGAGGAGGCCAGATGCCGAGGGTTTCCAGTTTCACCAGAAGACGTCTGTGTGGTACCTTGTCAACGGCTTTGCTCAGGTCAAAGTAGATCACAACCACTGACTGTTGCTCATTAGGAAGGGAAGTGACGAGGTTAAGAAAAGTTTGGTGACACACTTCGCATGATCTTCCAGGTAGAAAACCATATTGCAAGTCGCTTAAGACCTTATTTTCTAGGCAAAAGTCGAGAATTTGATTAAAAATATTTTTTTTCAAGAAGGAAGAAATAGAAATACATCTTGATGACTGGTACGCCGGGAGTGGTCGAGCTGCCACAGATATGTAAGTGGGTTCAAGATACAACTGTTTAAAAGTTTAAACAGTAAAAATAGTCCCTTCTCTAATCTGCGAAGCCACAACGGGTCGAGGCTTGTAAGCTTACAGCGTTCTTGGAAGTACAGGTTTCTGTGTTCTGAAAAAAAAACTCTTTTTGCAAAGAAGTGCTTGACTGATTCTATCTTCTTCCATTCACAAGCGGCAGAAGGCTAAATAGAAGCGAACAGTATTCAAGACTAGGTCTGACATACATTTTATAAAGGCTGATTCGAACATTGGTAGTTTTAAAATTTCTGAGAATAAACGCCAAAAGTTTGGCGTGCTTACAAGACAATCAGGGCACAGTGCTCTGACAGATTAAGACTACTAGAATATGCTATGCCCATATCCTTTTTAACTCCAGGCACATTTATGTCTTGAACGTCTATGCTTAGATGGGGCTGATGGTTGTCGCCAAATAACAAAAGGGAGAACTTGTGCCAAGAAAGCGAAAGGCGCCATGTGCGACACCACTGAGCGAAGGCCTGAAGATTCTTTTTTAAGAGCTCAAGCACGATGTTGATATCGACTGGTTTATATCGATAGGCAATTTTTAAATCTTCAGTGTACAAAAAGGGCCTACCATACTGAGAGAAAATCAGGAACATCATTGACAAAAAGGCAAAATAGAAGCGGGCCGAGGACGCTACCCTGAATAACTCCACTTTTTTTACATGCGTGAAGTTGGAGATAACATCAGAAATTTTAACCCGTTGTGCGCGAGCATTTAAATAGGAGGATATTAAGTTCAGAAGCGTGTGACCTATTCCAAAGGAGGCAAGTTTCAGCAGAAGGAGATCATGGTCAGCACGATCAAAAGCCTTCGTGAAATTGAATTAAAACGGTGTAAATTGCAAAACCGCTGTCTCTAGATTGTAGCACATGGTTAAAGAAAGAGACACGGCAGCTGTCACAAGACCTTTTTTCGAGGAACGCATGCTGAGCCACATTAAGTAGGTTATTCTCTGTTAGGTGACGCATCATCTTGTCATTGATCAAGGTCTCTAAGATCTTCGAGAATGCTGGCAGTGTTTTAACTGGCCTAAATTCGTCAAATGACGTAGGTCAGCCGTGTTTGGGTATAGGCAGAATGTGCAATCCCTTCCATAAAATAGGGAAGGTTTTACTTTCAAGAGCAAGATTAAGTATCTTATAGAGAAGTGACGGAAATATATCATTTTCATCCACCTTTAGAACGCCGACCGGGACGCCATCTGATCCAGGGCTGTAAGATTGACAAAAATTCTGAATAGCTATGGTCACGTCCCAGAGGGTAAAAGTTATGGTTTCGAGGACGTTACCAGTTTAAATCCGGATGTTAGGAAAGTGAGTGACAGTATGTTCACTAAAAGTTCTAGACAAGAAATCATTGAAGCTATCAGCTGTTTACTTAGTGTCAGCTATAGGCTTTCCTAAGGCGTCTCGAAGATTGGGGTACTGCGTTTTTCTCTGCGATTTTAGCGTGCACGAAAAGAATTTCGCAACATTTAACGAAGGGTTTTCGGCAAAGTTGACCTCATCAGCTAGTCATTTTTAGTCAGACAGCCATTTAGCCTCTTCAAAGATTTGTTTGATCAAGGGCAGGACGGAGGTGTCGTTTTGTAGATGAAAATGACGGGAGAGTCTGCACAGTCTACAGCGGAATGATAAGGGGAGGTAGACTTCATCCTTGATATTAACTATTTTCTTACGGGTAACAAAACTGTCAGCTTGACCCTCTACTGTATATATATTTTTTTGACCTTGCCTGTAAACTGGCAATAAATAAATAAAATAAAATAAAAAATAAAACGAGAAATGAGTGGACCTAGAAATTGGTACAATCGATTAGTACAAACATTCACATTCAAACATACAAAGAAGTTAGTCAAATCGTCGAATTTAGATGTGTTAGCAATTCCCCCATATTTTCTGATCGGAAATCACGGACAAAACTATTTTTGGAAAACCTTTCGTCAGCCTCGAGTTCTAGTTTAGAAAAAAACCAAGGCATGGTCAGAACTCCCCAGTGGGTCTAAAAGTGACATTTACAATGGCTGACAACTCTACAGAAAATAATATCAAGTATGTTTGATCCTCGTGTAGGAAAATTGACTACCCGGTCCCACATGCCGATATCTATGGCTTCATGTAAGTCTTCAAACTTTGCTGGACCGTAAGTTAGAAACCGTCGAAAGAAAAAAGATTGAAGTCATCTGCAAGCAATAAATACTTCAGATTTAAGTCAGCTGTGGCGTGAAATGCCTACGAGAGACCGAAATCATAATCCTCGCTGGCGTTCGGGCGGGTGATAGACACAACCAACAAGTAAAAAGGTAAACTTTAGAAAAATTCGGAGCCAACACGATAAATTTTTGAAAGTTTAACGGTAGAAATTTAAGTGATTGCTGATCAAAGATTCAACTTCCTCCGCCATGGCCCTCTTGTCAATCATTCCGAATGTAGGCGTAGCTTAGAATAGAGAGTTTGGAGTTGGTTACACAGGTTGTTCATGGCTCTGTAACTATTTCAATATGTGGGCGGTGGACAAATACCAGAGTCTGTATCGGAGGCATCTTATTAAGCAGAGATATGGCGTTTGAAAAGAGCGGTTTAAGGGGCACGTTTTTAGCATTGGAGATGGGACAGTTAGGCTGTCAGGGTGACTGCCTTCGGCCAAATAAATGCTCTTTTCACTTGAACTATCTGTCCGTCCCTTATTTTGAGATGTGCCTCGCCATTGGTCCTTCGTGTTTCCTGTTCTATTATTAATTGTCGCATTTTCATTCGCTCTTTCAGCCGATATTCCGGCTGAAAAAATAAGAAAGCAGACTACGTAGGGTTAAGCTTCTCTTTAGCAGGAGCTTTGCCTTTGCTTCGTTTTCCAATATGAGTTTAAGAGTTCTTGGTCGAGGATTGGAATCAGATACTGATGGAGCCTTCTCTATCCTATATGATTTGAGAATGTGGATGTACTCGCAATCCGTTAGCAAGGTTATTGCGTACAATTGAAGGAGTTTCAAGTCATGTTTTACTCGCTCCTATGGAATTAATGACGCTGAAACTAGGACCCCTTTTATATTTATGCTGAGTGCCTCAAATGCATGTATTCCTTCTCTAACTCTACGGCCGAATGATGCCTAGAACAAACTCCTTTTCGGACTTATACGCTCTTTCGGCTTGGAGCTCCACATGGCTAATAGAGATCTCACCTTCGTAGTGTCACTTCATGCGTTTTGGGTCAGTAAGGCTGCCGCAACCTGTTATTTGTAAAGGTTGCCTTATGACTGAACATTCCTCCGTAAATTAGACATTTCACCTCATGCCGATAGAATTATGGCCAAAGCTGCTCAGATTTGTGGCTTTATTTCTTATAATTTCTACCATCCTGAAATTAAATCAAGACTTTATCCTATGTTTGTACTTCCCATTCTTGAATTTTGCTGTCCTTGCTTCGGTCTAATGAACAAATATAGCCGTCAAAAATTAAAATGTCCAAAGACATTTCACAAAAAAACTCCTGTGTCCGACTATTTCAAATACTTCCTACTTAACCAGATGCCAGCTGAGGAAGCTTAAATTTCTTTTGGTCAGGAGACTGGAAGCAGGCTTTTGTCTCCTTTTTCGACTGAATAACAGCTTAAATCTCCCCAAGCTTTATGTCATTACCCCCGTTAATCTTACTTAAAACCTAAGGAAGTCTGCACTAATTATACTTCCTCCTGCAGTTTTCACGCGTAAATGCTCTCTACTCTTTGCTTCTCGGTATAGCTTTCCTTGGAATAACTTACCAATTCAAATAAGGTCGTTAAGCAGTCTATAAGTCTTCACTAAATCCATTATTGTATGCTGTATACGAGGACAGTTCGATCGTCGATTTCGACGAGGTCCATCGTATGCTCCATACCAGGTGCTGCAGGGACGGTGACTTGCGTGTGAATTAGTTTTAAGTGAAAGAAGCCTTGCGCTGCAGCTACCGCACGCTCTCCTCCTCCCCCACCTGAGCCCAGTGTTAAGACAGAGTCAAGAAAACCGGATATGGGAGAGGGCGCAGGTGGCTGGCACGGCCGGAGCTGCTATGGGCGTACCACCACTACTGGCTCGGATCCCACAGAGTGGGAGTGACATAAAGGCCACATTAAGAAGGAGCCATTTCAGCCTGACTCTCAGTCCACCAGTCAGTCACTAAACACAAAACACACAATCGGACTGACCAGGTGGTCCGAGTTATCCCGTCAGTTGGCTACCTTTCAAGCCACGGCTTTAAGCGCACCATGATAGTTTCAAGCGTGTCAGATTGTTTATAGTGAGGAAAATGCGCTGAGCTGTCGACCTCACTCTCTCCCCCACCCCCACCATCAGACCACTGTCCGAGCCGGTCAGTTGCCTGAGGTGGGAGTGGGTGCATTGGCTGACGGATCGGCGTACCCGTCTTCGAGCACCACCGCACGACCTGGCCCCCGTAACGCACACACCATGATTCACTTACTCAGGGGATATGCATATTGTATATTTTGAAGGGTTACAGGAATTGCCCTTGATGACCCTATTAATGTAAAATTATCATTGCATGTGTACAGTCAATATAAAATGGTGTACATTTAAAAATGTTTGAGTCAAAGCATAACATAACTTCAAATGCGTTTTCACAGCCATAGGCGAAACATTGTGGAAGAAAAGTAGAGCCCGAAAGATTTTAAAAGGCTGGTTTTAAGTAATCATGTTGTGACAGTCGTCTTTTGTCAAATATAATGCCATCAAATCAGTAATGCCGTGAGAGGTAACCATCTCGCTTGGTAACGAGTTCCAAGGTCGAACCATTCGTTGGCTGAAACAAAACTTTCTGAGGTTCAATCGCGTGTGTTCGCTATTAACCTTGTAAGGATGACCACGTAGATGAGTTGTGCAGGCAAAGTCAAAGAAATCCTCCGATCTCAGGGAGGAATCATGGCCCCGGATAATCCGGAATGTCCAGAGCAGACTACACCGTAATTGCCTGTAGGAAAGAGGAACTAAGTCAAACTTTTTCAATTTGTCTTGGTACGGTAAAGTCTTAAGTCCGTCAACTATCTTCGTTGCTCTCCGTTGCACCTGTTCGAGGAGGTCAACATCTTTCTTCATCCACGGTATCCAGGTTGGTATTCCGTAATCTAAATGCGGTCTCACAAAGACGCCATAGACTTTTCCGAAGAGATCAGGCGGAATATTTTAAACGCACGTCTGATCCAATGTAGTGTACATGTTGCCTTCTGGACTGCTTTCTTACAGTGTTCTGAGGGCATCGAATTCGCAGTTGTCCACATGCTCAGATCTTTGGTTGTTTCTACCTCTTTTAATGCAGTGCCATTAATAAAGTACTAGTGTCACAAAGATACTTTTCGACTGGCGCTTATGTGTAGGATCACACACTTGGATACATTATACTTAAGAAGCCACCTAGCCGACCAGGCACTTAGTTTGTCGATATTCGATTGTAACCCTTTTGCGTCATCAGCGCAGCTGACTTCAGTCCATATTTTAATGTCAGCTGCAAACATGACAGCTTCACAATCTAGGTCATTGAGACAGTCATTCACGTAGATTAGGAAGAGTAGAGGGCCCAAAACAGAACCCTGTGGAACACCACGTTCTACTTTTGCACATTCTGAGCTGGAGTTTCCAACAACAACTCTCTGTACTCTGAACGACAAAAAAATCTTGATCCAATTGAAAAGTTTTCCTTGAATTCCTACGTTTCAAATCTTCTGTAAAAGAAGCCCGTGTGGTACACTATCAAAGGCCTTTTTGAAGTCAAAAAATACAACATCTACTGCATGACCCTTATCTGTGGCCTTTGTCCATTTCTCATGCGACTGAAGGGCACTCGTGAGACAGGAACGTCCTGGACGGAAGCCGTGTTGGGCATCGCATAGGATTTGGTTGTTTTTCAGATAGTGCATTAAATGCCTCTTGATAATACGCTCCATTATTTTACATGCTATGCAAGTTAAACAGCAGAGCGGTAATTTTCACAGTCGAGTCGTGAACCTCCTTTATAGATCGGGGCGATGAATGCGCACTTCCATTCTTCCGGGAGTTTGCTTTCATCAAAGGACTTTTGGAATATGATGGACAGTGGTACACACAGTTCGTTAGCAATTTCTCTAAGTGTTAATGCGGGAATTCTATCCGGCCCAGGCGACTTGGCAGGCTTTATATGGAGTAATTCGGTTTAAACTACGGTCGGTGAAAATTCTAGGCTTCGGTCCTCTGTTGTGGATGAGGAGGAGGTAGAGGAGTAAGGGAAAGGAGGGGAGGAACACATTGGTTGACAAACTGGTTGAATAGCAGCAAAATTATTAGGCTCTCTGGTGAAGACGGTCTGAAAGAATTTGGAAAGAAGGGATGCTTTAACCTGGTCGTCGGTCTCCAGTTTTCCGTCTGCAGACCGAAGGGCGGGAATCATTTCCTGAATTCTGTTTGTACTCCGTATGTAGCATATAGCATTTTGGGGTGTTCCAACGATTTTTGCAGTATGTTTAGTTCAAACGTCCTCCGCAGCTTAGTAGCCTCACATTTACAAACGTTGCGCTGCTGCTTATATTCCCGTAAGTGAGCATCGGAGCCAGTTTGTCTGTAACGCCTCCAGAAGTGATTTCTTTTTTTGAAAGAGGCCTGCAAGTTTGAGTTTATCCACTTTGGGCGGTTTGTGGTTGTATTTTTCCTGAGAGGACAGTTGAGGTAAACAATCCTTTTCATTAACTAATTCAATATCGTCCAGTCTTTATTGGTTTCACCATGCAGTTCTGTTTCCCAGGATATCTCTGACAGTTGTCTTCTCATAAGTGAGTAGTCCCCCTTCCAAATGTTTCGGACCCAAGTATTGGGTAAATTTGGTTTGGAAAACAGTGAGTACTCGAAGCACGGCATTATGTGATCACTTGACCCTAATGGCGGTCGATCCTGTAGGTCTAGCACATTTTCCTCATCTCGGGTAAAAATCAGGTCAAAAGAGTTTGATTGTTGTCCTTCTCTCGTCCGTGTTCCAAAGGTGACGTACTGAGAGAGAAGTTTGTCTGTTGCTCATTGTAGTATTTTGTGGTTGAAGTTATCTGGCATTCTCTGCGCAGTCCATGTTTTCCAGTCAATATCAGGAGCGTTAAAATCCCCAACAATGAGGACATCTTTCTTCTCGCTGACCTTGTAGAGTTCCGTTATGAGAATGAGATCATGATCGGAAGTCTGATAAGGCGAACGGTACACAGCCAATATCGTCAGTGGTCTGGAATACTTAGAAGATATACTTATGCATAAGACTTCCACATCGCGAAATGGAATATGTATGTCAGCCATTGCAGTCAGCTTGCGAGTGACATAAACTATGACTCCTCCTCCTCCTCCTCAACTTGGTCTATCTCTCCTGAAGTGCTGATATCCTCTGAGTGATATTTCGGAATCAGTAATTTTTGCAGTAAGCCACGTTTCAGTGAAAGCCATAACGTCTGGTTTAATTTCGTCAAAAACGTTTCTAAGGTTGTCCAGCTTGTTGAACAGGCTTTGTACATTTGCGGAGATGACTTATAATGATCGATTCGTCCGGGAGACCCAGCCTTCATTGTTACAGGTTTAAGACACAGGATGGACACATTTATCTGGACTATTTGACCGTCTTTGATTTTCAGCCGTTTCTCTCCTCTGCCAATTCTCTCCATCAATTCTTTCGGCCGTTCTCTCATTTTCAGCCGTTCCCTCGGCTCGTAGTCCGGCTGAAAAAACACTTGTTTGTGCGATCCCCGTAAGGTCCTTCTTCCTTCTAACAGAAGTGCTGCCTGGGTTTCATTTTCTTAAATAATTTTTAGAGGCCTTAGGGATATTCTTATGTCGCGGCTGGGGTCTGCTTTGCCTAGCTGGAAAGCTTTTTGCACGGTGTAAATTTCCTCTTTTTTCAGGACTGCACTAGCATATTCATGAAGCAGATTAAGATCGTGTGTCACTCGTTCCTTCGGAATGCAAGACGTGGATTCTGGGACGCCCCGTATTACGATATTTTGTTTACGATTTATGGGCGAGGTCCTAATTTGCCCGCCCACGCTAGGTTGGGAGCTCACAGAGGTGGCGTTACTCGTGGATGCTGGCACTTCAACATGAGAGTGATTTTCGTCCAATGCTGGGATTCTGGGACTTGCATTTTTGGATGATATATTACCTTTGTCTTCTGAAACTCGTTTCTTTATTTTCTGGGATCCCTGCCGGTTGCCCTCTTTCCTTACTGGATACTGTTTAACAGCAACATCGAGCTCCGTAGACGTAGCGTCATCTTCCTTGTTGGATGTGATGGCTACGGAAGCTGTGCCTGCGTATGTGCATTTTTCTCCCTCATGTTCCATCGTTAGGGACTGCTTCTTTTCAAGCAAATTGTGAGGAAGTTTCATTAACTTCTCTATCTCCATCTTCAGCCCCTGCATATCCTTTTCAATCTTCGAAATTTTTTGAAGAAGTTTAAAGCATGTCGCACACGCTTCGTCCTCGTAATTGACACCCAAAAAACTTACTAAACTCTTGGTCCGTTTGGCGGGAGGTGATTTTAAGGAAACATGTCCGGAAATGAGGTCATTCGTATTATGATTTATGTTTATTCCATCATGAAGAATTAGTTCAGCGAGCTTGTCGTGCGGCGATAGCTCAGTGGTATCACCGTCGTTCCTTGCACGCTGGTGCCTCTAATTCGAACCTCGACAGTGCCACGTATTTTGCACGATTCCCGAAGGGTATATTTTTGACTTCCATGATAGATCGCAAAAACGATAAAGGGTGTTAAAAATATAGGACGAAGGTTTTTAGTGGGAGCAACTTTATGAATAAAATATAGAAATGACTCAGCCCTCTGTTGACTGGAAGATCTCGTGGAGTTGCTGGCGAGAAGTGCACAAGAGAAGGATATCGGGCGTATCCGCTGTCTTGCTGCAGTAGTCTTGTGAGGATGAAGAGTATGTCAAAAAGAATCCAACGCTTGATAAATAAAGTCCGCAAGAGTGACCAGTAGACTGAAATCTCCAAAGTAGTAAATTCCTTGGAGGTCGAAAATTTTAAACCGAATTCGAAGGGCGCGGGGCATCCATCGCCGTCCGACTCCCAGTCCACTGGTCAGCCACTCGACACATACAGCACATACACTGAGCCGACGGCATGGTCTGGTGGAAGCGTCAGCTTGGCAGCCTTCCCAGTCACGGTTTCTAGGAAACCGTGATATACACTGTTAATTGTGATTGTGAGGGTGTTGTCGATGTATTGGTGTAGGTAGTGTGCGCTTATGTAGCTAAGCCTCCGGTGGTTTACCACAGGTTGTCGTGAAGGCGCATGTGTCCTAATAGGCCCATGTGATCTGTAAATGTGCGGGAGCAGTGAGGGCAAAGAAGGCGGGCGCGTCGACTGTATGTCGGAGCCCCAGGCACTGGTCCACCAGCCTCCGTGCGATGGATTCACAGGTGACCGACCAGGCCGATGCGTGAGTTGAAGTTGCGGGTGCACTGTGGGCAAGAGAAATCAGGAGAGGCTGGGTGGATGTCATTCATGGTAGTGGGGGTGGCAATGGCGCTAAGAATGGCAGGAGCGGAGGGTGTGCATGGTGTATCGGTGTTGTCGGCATTGAGGTGAATTCCGATGTCATGGATGCGCATGTGACCGAATAGGCCCATGCGACGAGTGAACGCGCGAGGACAGTGAGGGCAGTGGAGGCGGCGATCTCTGCTCTGTGTTGGTGCTCCGGGCACTGGCTCACCAGTCTCTGTACGATTGATTCGCAAGTGACCGACCAGGCCAATGCTTGAGGTGAAATTGCAGTCACATTGAGGACAGCTTAGGAGAGATTCCCCATCGCTGATGGTGGTAGTGAAGGTGAAGGTGGCGGTGGTTGCGGTGGTGGGGGTCAACAAGCGATGAGTAGATGGATGTGGTCTCTATGATGGTGGGAGTAATGGAATTGATGCCAGGAGTGAGGTGGG
>WEDG01006411.1:0-38202 GCA_017591395.1 Schistocephalus solidus
AATGGAAGAAGCTGTATTTGAATTAAAAATCTTAATGGGATAATAGTCTTGATTAATTTTTGAGGTCTGCAAAAAGCTCACCAAATAAGTGTGGAGCAGTTAATTAATAGTGTGCTTTTGCCAATCAAGATTGATTAATAAATTTTTATAAATTCATGGTTTGTGTTAGCAAAGTCGACATTATTGCATTTTATTCTCAGGCTTCGTAAAAAGGGGGACCGAAAAACAACCGTTAATTATTGCGTGATAAATTTTGAATAGATTGCCATGGAAATTCACAAAGACAGGGTGGGCATCATTAGTAAAAGTTAAATCTAAAATATTGTCATATCTAGAAACTGATCTGATCAGTTGGGACATGTTTGGTTAGTAAATAGTATCCACCAATTTTGTTGATGTTTTTGGCAGATAGGGAATGTGCCTGCCAGTCAATGTCTGGCAGATTTAAATCGCCTTCGATTATTTTGACATAAACTTCAGCATCCGCATCTTTTTCAAATAGTTCACAGAGCTCGCTTTACTCGCCAAAATAACACGAAGGATTATAGACACAGCCAATTATCGCTTTTGTATTGTGCGGGAGGATGACTGAAGCAAAGCACACATTTCCAAAAATGACGAAATGCCTCAGTTGAAAAACGGAAATGTACAAAGGATGACTCAATATAAAAACGGCAATCATCCCCGCGTTTTCAGTTCAGTCTTTTTGGTACAAATTGAAAATAGCTTAAGCAAGCGTCAAGTAAGAAATAAGAGAGTGAAAGAGAGAGAGAGAGAGATTCCGTGATGCACAGCCCATCTGTTTCAAGCTCAAAGGCAAATGTTCTAAGCTCAGTCAAATTATTAACAACTGATCTGGCATTTAGTAAAACTGAACTGAGCGCAGTCCGGAGTTGCATGTTACACTTATCAATATTTATAAAAAAGGAAAATGTGGTGCGGAGACGAAAACTGGAGAGAAGGAACTGAAGGTGGGAAACAAAATTGCTCTGGGTATATAATGTTTACAAATGTTACTGTTAAATGAACTGAGATTATTGTACAACGGGTTATGTGGATAAAAACTCTGGTAGGGAAGACTATATTGTGGCCTGGGAAAGAAAGGGTGGCATAGCAATGAGACTTTGAGGAAAGAAAGCAAAAATTGGCGGAAAACATGCCTTAAAAAAGTAATAAATTATTTCGAAAATCTGGAAACATAATTAGTAGGGTAAATTATTTGGAAATTTCTGATAATTTTTCGGTTGGGAAAGATGCTAACGTTAGCGATCGCATCTGTTGTAGATGCTGAGGGTTAGCAGGTTTCCCATCGGTAATGCCATTGCTGATTTTAAATGCCTGGCTTAGCCAGTGATTCAGATTTATTAGGAGTTTTCTTAGGTTAACAAGATTTGGCAGCTTGAGAAGACGTCGTTTGCTTGGAAAGAGAAAGAAATGGCTTTGACACGATTTCACTAGAACCAGGAAATGAAATGTAACGTGCAGTAGGATTTTACTCTTAGGAACGTTTTTTAATTGAAAATTGAAATTTTTTTTATGTCGATCATATGACTCAGTACTACAATGTTTATAAAAGGCTCAAGTTTCTCACATTGTTAAGAAGTGAGTGAAGACAACTTTCCGTCAAAAATGGTACGAAGGATCATGCAGAGAGAACAAAATGTAAACATAAAGGGATTCACGTTTGCCAGGGCGTCATGGTCT
This sequence comes from Schistocephalus solidus, assembly GCA_017591395.1. Lineage (NCBI taxonomy): Eukaryota > Metazoa > Platyhelminthes > Cestoda > Diphyllobothriidea > Diphyllobothriidae > Schistocephalus > Schistocephalus solidus. The sequence goes on from WEDG01006411.1 coordinate 1,705, forward strand.
AATTTATTCATGATTACGGTGGGTTGCTCTAGTGGACGTTTAACATTAAGATGAAGTTTTCATATACGCGCTGACTGTGGTTTCATATTGATTTTAACATATAAGTATTTTTCAAATCGATAATAGGAAAGGAAACTTTCGCAAGTAATTTGCGGAATAAAAGATTTTATATTTGAAATATGTGTTTTAAGCAAAGCAATGCAAGCAAAAATCTGCTAGGTAAGGAGTTTAACCTGAAAATAGAATTAGCGAAGAGGCTATGCTGGATGAAAAATTATTTTAACTGGTATAACAGCTACTGCAAAATTATTTATCGCTTGAAATAATGTAAACTAACACAAATGAAACTTAATTTCTAGAATAAACTTTTAGATTTCGTCCTTTTTACTTAAATCTGCAAAAACTTCATTGAGGCTATGTAGGGTGAAAACGTTTAAAACTGTATATATCTCCCTTTTGTCAATTGCAATAACTGCAGGTGTTTGCAGATGATAATGAAGTAGCAATACAACAATTTGTCAATACTTAAGCTAATAATTTTGACAAGAAACGAATAAATCGGTTTAAAATTCGAGAATTCACTACTATTCGAATTTGAAAAAATCGCCATCGATCTTGCCCTATGCTTTTGTGAATAAATGTCAATGTTGGTTTCGTTTTCCCTATTCATTTATAACCATTGCAATAAATATATCATCTGGACACATTTCGCTCACGGTTTTACAACGTAAATGATGGCATGCGGTGTCCTTTCACACGTATACTTGCATCCAGACCAAAGCTTTGTTGAAGTGAAAAAATATACGCTCATAAACATTGTTTATCCAAAACTTTTGCAATGTCTCTTATCTCTATTTATGTTATTTTCGTGAAAGCAAGATTAAATTTACCGTTCTCTTAAGGGATAAATTGAAAAATGTTCTAGCTGATATAAATAGAGGTTTATAGTTTAACTTACACAAACAAGAAGGTTTGGTCAATCAAGTGCAATAACGTGGGTTAACACCTAGAAATTATAAAAACGCTGTATTTGGCCCCATTTACCTGAAATAAACCGACGTCACTTAAATGTTCCTTAGTAAACAGCATTTTGGGCCTCAAAACTTTGCATAAAACACAATTTAAAACTTCAAATGTGTGACTAACTGCTTCTGTTTTCTGCATTACAGCTTTTGACAAAGATACGGTTTTTGGTAACTCCAGAGTGACGCCTTAATTTTTGACTGTATTATTTCTCGAGAAAATTTAAAGTTGGTTTCTTAGCAAAGATCGAGGAATTCGAGCAGAACATTTACAGCTATGCGCTCGCAAAGACTATAGATTAATGTTTCAAAATTTTAAAGATTTTTTATCGTAGCTATGAATGTCAACCATACATAGAGCACTTACATTACTGACAAAAGCAAATGAGGTTGAAATGCCTACGTACACGTTGTAAGCCAGCCATGCCCAGCCCCTTGGTCTTGTCCCACTTAAAGCTCGGCCCGCAATCTGTTGATCGGATGTCCTACATTGTAACCAATGAGCCAATGGCTCGTTGTCTTGCCGTTTTCGATAGGGAATAGTGACATTGATGAGAATCAAACTCTCATCAGACAGTTACGCGTTAATTGCCATTTCTGGCCTCCATCTGCGACTTCCAGTAATACCAAACATTGTTTTGCTCAACTTATTTTAAACGAAGCCATTTTTTCAATGAAAATGTCCTGCCTTTTTTTACAAATTAAATAACATACTAATTTGATTTCATTGCAGATAGCTCGATAAGAACATATATATTTTTTAAAAGTATGGTTCTACACAACTTTTCAAACGCGCACAGAAAATAATAAGCTTCTAATGGGACCATGTTTTGATCAAGTGCATAGTTTGTCAAGAAAAATCAGTCAGTTATACAGATGATTTTTAGAACTGACAACCTGTTTAAGTTAAGATAAACCATACTGCCATTCTGCAAACGATGTTCCACAGCCCTTGATGAAGTCAAAAATTTAAATGGATTCATGTTCTTGATGTGTTACTGTTTTATGAGAACGAGGGGCGTGTGCACCGATTTGTTTAGTCTCACCGGCGTTAAACGTCGTGCCATAGAGGACCTCTGCCTACCTTAAACTTACGCTTACGCCTTCTTTCATTGCATGAGGGTAGTTTGATGAAGCTCTGATGGAGTCAACAACTTCACGGGGAAGCATGCACTTGACATCTTAATGTTTATGCGAATGCTTGTGAATGCGACCGAACCAGGGGCATGCATTTAAATTCATTTAGTCTAATCGACACATTATTCTGCTAGTTTTGACATGATTCTTTAATTTCTGTGAAAATATATCGGGGTCAATGCGTAAACTTAAAAAGGGAATAAGTCCACATTGATGTAGCCACCTTGATGTCTTTCAAACAAGCAACTCACCTTAACGCAGGACAGTGCAGCTATCTGAGCCAAAACCAATACTTTGATCAAATACATAGTGTATATAAAATCAAAATTCGAATTGTATTTAAGAGGTGCAGCCTTAGTGTAAAAATGGCAATATAACTTTTTTTATTTTAAGGATGACATGTATGGCTTGGAAAATAAAGTATTAAAGCCCGAATATTTAACATATTTGTTCTTAGTGTAACTTCAGGAAGGCTTAACTTATAACTGTGTTCATTTATTACAAGCCCAAACATAAAACGGAAGTGTATACCTTATCATAGAGATTCTCAAACCTTTAACCTTAAAAGTATTGTTATTAAGAACCCAGTTCACGGCACTTGATATTATCCGCATACTCATTTCATTTCTGACTTAATCCCTTATACGCCATCTTACCATAATTAAACCCTAAAATTTAAATTAATCACACGCTTAATTTATTTAAATTGAATCGCAAATTCACATGAATTTTGGGTGGGTCCTTTTCCTGTGTCCCTTTTCGTTGAAATCTTTACCATGTTTTGGATCAAGTGTATATACAGATAATAGCAAGCGATGAATACACAATCATTAATTTTGGAACAGAAACAGGTGCATTTGCAGTACAATAGACCACATTTATCAAATTTCTACATATGAAAATGCTTAATTACTGTTATTCTTAGGGAAACTGTCCTTCGATTCGGCTACTGTTGGCTGAATTCGCTACATAATTGTCATAAAAGTAATTCCTGGTGCAACCGATGTACATTTGTACATAATTGTTACGTAAATTAAATTTTACTTGTGGTTTTCCATTACAGACACGATTTGATTCAAGAGTTTTTAAATTTAACATAGATTTCCGATTTTTCCAAATTTGTCCTTGTATACTTCGGAAGCTTGCTCGTAAGAAAATTATAAAAATTACCGTTCTCTTGCTGTATCTGACGATGTTTCTGATGTTTGGTTTGAGCTAAATTTTATGGTGCATCGTAATTGAAATATAACGGTAATAGGAGGCCTATACCTGTGATCAAGAGCATTTTTCGGAAAAGCGCAACAGTAAGATTACCGAAAAAACTATCATTAACGAGGTCTGCACAGTCTGCATTTCTAAGAACATATGCCCATGATGGCTGGGCATGTGGTCACGTGGCCCTTGATTTGGCAGAATAATCACTGGAAAAAACCTCCTTTCATTTAAACCTGGTTCCATTTTGCTCATAGTTGCAATAGGCTGTTAAACTGTCGTTGGTTTTAAATAGCATATTCGTCATAAGACCATCATGCCGTAGTCATTTAAGATGAGAATCGCTGATCTTTTCGTGCATCTTTCGAATCGGTACTCAGTATTTATGTTAACCCGTTTACTTAAGACATTTGTTCGAGTCTTACGAAGTAGTCCTAAGTACCATTCCTAAATGAGGTGTCCGCGGAAGGTGTGTAATATAGATGAATACGAGAATATAAGTGTGCGCAGTGAAAACGTCACGTTGCTTGAACGTACTTTATTAAAACGTATTTAAATAAAATGTAATTATTTAATTTGCAAACGTTCGCATATTCTCATTTTTTGCATTGGTAGTTATCCTACATCCCGCAATTTATTAAATTGCAGAATTATTTTTTTCTATTTACAATCCTTTTAAGGAAAAGCAACGACCATATGATGCAAATATATTCCTCTACATTTGGTCTCTTTCCGGTTTCTGTACATTTGAGGTTGTAATAAGCCAGACTACCCATATGAAATGTTTGCAGACGTTTTTATTTCAATTTCCCTACTGGTTTGCAGTATTTGCGTGCACAACACGCAATTAAAAAAGCACCTGGCAGGCAGAAAAATCCATAAGCAATCTTCTTGTTCTTTACTTTGCCTTTTGTCTACAGCCTTCCACTACGTAGAAATCTACTTCTATTCCTAAGCACCGAATTAGAAGGATAGATATCTCTAAACTTATCCCTTCAATATTCCTTTCGCAAAGCGGCTAGCATTTTATGAATGTTGAGGATAAATGAACTTATAAATGTTGTCAATGAGCTGGAAGATGTTATGGTCCTAACAACATAGAACCGCTAACAAAACAAATTCTTCTCCATTATTCTTATCCAATGGAAAAGGGAAATATGTTCAATAATAATTATGCCTTACTTTGTCTCTATCATATACAAAACATTGAACGATTCGGTGAAACAGAAGACAATGTTGTCAAAGTACCATATGTTACAGGGTAAATGACAGCAAATGTCTACTCGAGCAATCTTTCCAAACAGTTCATACGCTAATGGCACGGACGACTAAAAAAACCAACCATAGCTTTCGCCGAGCGCATCCCTAAGCGGACAACGTCTTTAAAGCCAACAGCCCGCTTCCGACTCCAATTTGCGTTTGCGTTGCACACTTACCGGAAGAAACCATCACAGCCGTTTCAAAAAAGAATTGTAGACTTTTACCGGATCTGATGCAGTAATGGACAAAACAACTAGGTAGGAGTAAACGGAAATGTATTCTGGAGTTAAATGCTTGGGCACGCAGCACCGGTCAAAAGGAAAGAAGTAAGCCTTTAGCCTGCAGCTTACTTGACGGGTCCCGGCAAAACACGGGAGATATACCTGCATAAGAACTATAAATCATACATAAATGGCATTGGAAACTTCTCCGTATCTTTTAAATTCAATTGTTTTAAGTGATCGATAAAAAAATCAAATTTTGAATAAGTCAACATTGGCGACCATATGCAGGCTGATGGTAACAAGCAGGCATCTGTCTTGAAACGGATAGATGCAATACCTGACAAGAAATTTTCGGAGTTTTAAAACCAAACTGTTTGCAATTTTTGGATGAATCCCCAAATGTTGGAGATACTGAGAGGTTACTCAGCAGCGTCAACTAGACCAGAGCGTTGCCGCCGGGGAAAGCTGTTGACGGCAAAACAGCGGTTGGGCCAAACCTCGAGGGGCGCGATTTCACTGACTGTTACCAACACCTCCTCGGGCGTTGCCGAAGATTCAAAGGAAGCCGCCTAAGACGCTACGCTGCTTCAACAGGCGATAGAGAGGGGATTACGGATCTACGACTGCCTTTCCCTCTGCTGACACCTGACTCCTCGTTTTTCTACCCCCACAATTCACGTCTTTTTTCTCAGGAAGTCTCACGCATCTCCTGCAGCATTTACACCCTCTTCCCTTCCTCTCCCTAATCAAAAGTTTCCTCGTCTTTTTTTGTCTGCGGGAGGAAATGCGAAAGTTAGTACTGTCCACATTGCACTACTTTCACCCCATCTCCTCGCTGTGCCATCCTTTTTGACGAACGCTGCAGCAGTTGTGACCCACTGATGTGAGCATGAAGTTCCCCCTATCTTTCTCCTTCTAAATGAGGTGCCTTTGCGGGCGCCCTTGGTTTGTCAGCGTACCTTTCCCACTCTTCGTCCCCACCTCCCCCCAATGTGACCTCTGTGCATGCTCTTCCTATACCTCCCGCCCAGTCTCCATTTTGCTTCTACTTACGCCCACCCCCTCTGACCCAAGAACGCAGCAACGATGCATGGGAACCCAAATCAATCCGCAAACCATTGGTTCCCCAAGAAAACCTCTCAGTTGTAAAGGACAGCTCACAGAAATTAGTATAAATATGTACTTGGAGGGATTGCGAAATTTTTGCAGAGAAACATTTGCAACTTTTCTTTCATGCCTTTGGTATTTTTCGAACATTTTGATCTTCTCTAAAGGAAAAAAAAATTAAAAGCAAATCTAGGGACTTAATATAATCACCCTTATAATAAGCTTCGGCAAAAACACACGATATATGTTTAATGCACAATTGTAATAAACCCCAACTACATTGATCTTCATATGTTAAATAATGTTAAAATGCACTTGCCATTAAGAAGAAAATTGATAGTCAGAATATTGTTACATTAGAAAAAAATTAAGACATGAATCCCAGAAGACGGTAAGTATTTCATAAGCTGGATTTTTCGAAACAGAGACACATTTATCTTCATCCTTGAGTATGGTGGGTCCAGCTACAATCGATGAGAAATTTGAAATTCGTCGATTATTACCATGAAATTATTAAATAAAGCTATATCGCATTGGGATGCAGTAGCAGGCAGATCAGACGTTGTGAGTCGAATCTCATGCCACTGCACCTAGAACCATTCTTTTTAACCAATTGGAGGCTGTTACAAGCTGGCAGATTGCTTCGATAATCATAATGTAAGTAAGCGGGACAAAATAAATTGTTGGGTTTATAAATTAGACTCTGCGTGATTGAAAGAATGTGTTAAAGTTTCTCAGGGAAACTCTCGTAAATGTTCCCGCTTATACTTGGTTTGGCTGAAGGCGAAACGATATAATCTCTCGCAAAATTGGAACTTTTGTGCTTAGCACCCCACACGCTTTATTTCCTTTGATTATAGTAACATTTCTTAACACCTATGCCCATGATGGCTGGGCATGTGGTCACCTGGCCCTTGATTTGGCAAGATAATCACTGAAAAGAATCTCCTTCGATTTCCATGTGGTTCCTTTTTGTTTATAGTTGCAATAGACTCTTAAAACTATGTCAGTTATTAATAGCATATTCGCCATAAGACCATCATGCCGTAGTCAGTTAAGGCGTCAATCGTTGATCTTCGCTGTGCATCTTTTCAATCGGTTCTAAGAATGTATGCTTATTCTAAAACTAGTCTTTCGAGTCTTACGATGAAGCCCTTAATACCATAACTTAATGTTACTTTTAATGGTGATTTAAGCATTAAATAAAACACTGAATTAGCTACGACGATGTGGTTGCCTTTAAGTAGCGGTTAACAGGGCTGATTTTGTGCGCCATGAAAACTGAGGTGTCCGAGGTAGGTGAGTAATATAGGCGAATACGAGAATATAAGTATGCGCAGTGAAAAAGTCACGTTGCTTGAACATACTTTATTATCACTAATTTAAATAAAATGTAATTATTTAATTTGATAACGTGCACATATTCTCATTTTTTTTATTCGTATTTTTTCTGAGTCCCGCAATTTATCAAGTTGCACTATTATATATTTCCGTTCACAATCCTTTTAAGGAAAAGTAATGACCATATGATGCAAATATATTCCTCTGCATTTTGTTTCTTTCCAGATTCTGCGCGTTTGAGGATGTAATAAGCCAGACTTCCCAAATCAAATGTTTGCCGAAGTATTTATTTCAATTTCGCTACGTGTTTGCCGTATTTGCGTGAACAACACGCAATTAAAGAAGCACCTGGCAGGCAGAAAAATCCATAAGCAATCTTCTTGCTCTTTACTTTGCCTTATGTCTACAGCAATTCACACGAAAGAAACATACTTCTATTCCTAAACACCCAATTTCTCGCTAGATACCTCTTAACTATTCCCTTCAAAATTTATTTCGCAAAGCGACTACCATTATATGAATGTTGAGAACAAATTTACTTATAAATGTTGCCAATGTACTGAAAACTTTATTAACGTGTGATCGTAAGATAGGCGTCACTGGATCGGTTCATAATTAAGAGGTCAATATCAAATATTCAGAAGATCATACAGGCTATATTTTGTAATTTAACGTTAGAAAATCCAATGGTTAATATGCTTTGAAATCTGGCTCATTTAAATTTCGTTTGCGTCTGCTAAATCAGATATGTGTATTATTTGAAGGTTGAAATGTGAAATTGGATTTGTCACCATTTATGCATACCATTCTGCTAGAGATTTAATCGAAACGCAGGAATTAAAAGGAGGATTTGGACTTCGTAATTGCTGTTTTTGTTCCTCATTTGAGTAAGGTATGTCAAACGCAAATTTTCGCTATGCTTGTTAATCACTGATAACCCTTAAATAAGCTTAATATTTTTATATACAGTGCACTGCGGAATAATCAACGTCTTAGGGATTGCGGGGAAATAAACTAAAAATTTAGAAACTAAATATAAATTAAATCATTTATTGAAAAATGGGTCGTTAATGATTTAAAATTAAATAATTAAATGAATAATATTCTATGATATCAGTTTATGGTGAAACCTTGTGTCAGGCATGAAGGCGTTATACTGAGACGTTTGAGAAGTTTGTAATGAACTTTTTCATCCAAAGCCTTATTCCTCACGATGTGAAAAGGCATATTTCTTAAAACTTTAGCATTCATTTACCTGCTATTCACAACGAAATGAAGGCATAACCAATGTACTGTCGCCACTAACAAGACAATATATTACATTATTAAGGGAAGGTTATGAAAGTCTATTTTTAAGGCAAATTTAAATGCTGTGGAGCATTTAAATTGTAGCAAAATATATTAACTTTAACACTTTATTTGATCGATTGTGGTAATTTTCATATAAATTGAATGTTTTTTCCTTATAAGAATGTCCCTGACATATTTGCACACGTGGCTTGCAGCTATGGATTATACCAGAACCCAAATAAGCTATGACGTTGATAGTGTTGTTACGGAGCTACCTATTATGTGCCTGAACACCGCGGTGTCCGGTAAATGATTAAAATATAGTCGAATACTCTTATTCGGATGAATAAGTCACGCTGGTTGAACGTTGACCATTGGCATGTCGTCACCCTTTAAAAACGAAGTTGATGTAGAAATACAAATTTTTAAAAAGACATTGGATGGTGCTCTCTTAGCATTGTAAAAAAACATTTTTTGTCTAAAGGCAATTATATGTTTTTGCATTGATAAAAATGCATATATATTTTTAGCAAATTCGAAAGCCTCATTAATTAAACTCTATATATGATGGTTATCGAATACTAAGCTGCATTTGACAACATATTATGTCATTCTTCAGGCAGCTGATATCACATTGGAGTCTAGTAGAATCTATGAAGAAAAATTACGTAAATGAATTCAGAAGTCAATCATTAATGTTCACTCCGGGTGGCGTATTACATTGATAAGAAGAGTTAAACGCATTCAACTACATTGCAAGCCCGATTAACAACAACGCATATGCTTATGCTGCAATTATTTTCTTGGTCAACCTAACAATATTTGAATGAAAATTGTGCGAGCATTCTTTATGTTTCTATAGATTCTCGCCAGGCCTTTCATCGATATACTTGTGTATCTAAGACAAATATATTAATATGTCAAACAAACAGTACGGGTCTTAGGGCGGGTGTGGAAGGGGAAAAGAAACATCATTGAGCGCTGTCTTCTGATCGTCGTAAGAGGGTTGGCAGCCTCTTGTAGGGGTAATTAGATGTGGGTGGCTAAATTGGTCGCTTTAAGTGAAAGTAATTGAGTCCAATGTATAAATGTCTTTTCAGCACATAGGAACGGATAAAATGACCTGATTGCAGCCATTTCTGCCGTAGCCATCAGAACGCTGTACGCAGTACCTATGGGCTTCTCCCTCGGTCAGCTGCTGGCGAATATATTCAAAGGCTAGCTGGAGGGTGTTCATCTCCGGTGTTAGATAAACAGTCTGAAATATTAAGGGCACTACGTGAAAGATATTCTCCAGGATTTTATCTACACAAACGAGCATGCTAGCTTCAATTTATACCAATAACCAGGTGCACCCATCAATCAGAGTGTTAGTCTTTAGAAACCATTTTTATAACAGAACGGATATTCAGATCACTTTACCAATAAAACGTGAGCGTAAGACAATTTTAGATTCCCTGCTTACCCGAAGTAAGTAAAGCCTCTTTCTAGGTGTCGCATATCGAGAGGACGGAGCAAGTGAAATCTTAAGGAGGCGCTTCAGTCACCCTGTATGAAAACTCTCTCTAACAGTTGACCCCCCGTTACTGGTCTCGATTACTCCTATTCGATACGAAGGGGGCATAGACTGAATGGAAGCCTCTCTGTGCATCTATTCTCTTGCCTACTCCAATGGGGCAGAATATATGGTTCGCAATAGCCAGCTTTTAGCCTAAAAAACACGACAACGCCTCTTGGCATGGTGTAAAAAGGGTAATATATAGCGCGTCAACAGCCGTAGACTGGATTAATCAGGTAGATAATAAAGAGGTCTCCCAGGAAATGAGTAAAGTTTTGCCATGCTAATCATACTTCTTTGGACAGCGTCTGCTGTTAACGTCAGAATCAGCTGCAATTACGCTATATAAACCGAAAAGAACTTATAACAGGCACTTTTTATTAACTACCCATCCATCTATTTGATATAGTGACATAGTGATATACATGTCAAGTCCTGACGAGAGTAAAGAGAATGCTTACTTATGGTCAAAACATTGTATTTTGAATTTTCCTATAACAAATTGCTGCAACTGTACAATAATCTTGGCTAAACATGCGTACTTGATATTAAAATCTTACATTATACAGGTTTATAGCCATTATATTCTTTAAGGAGAAATTGTGAAACGTAAATAACGTTCATTTAATGCTTTGATGCATTTTTGCAATTTTCTATTCCTTGATTCTCAAGTTTGAGATGTCAATAAGCTAATCAGCCGGTATAACGCGCGACCATAAGAGATGTTTAGAACTACGCAGTTTGCAGGAGTTGCCTTTACAATACACAAGCACCGCTTCATTTGACAGGCACAAATACCCGCATACAATCTTTTCCATATTTAGCTTGCCGTATGCCTATGGCCACCCACTACATAGAAAAAGGCTTTCATTCGTTAAAGCCCTATTTCGAAATATATACTTCTAAACCAATGTCTTCAATAGTGACTACTATTGGACGAAGGTTAAGGATGAATATATTTATAAGGGTTTCCACTGAGCTCAAAATTGGAACAGTCCATTAATGTCAGAGTAGGGGCTACATAACCTGCCATCATTTAGAGCTCAATATATAATATGTATAAGATGGTACCAATTCACTTAATTTATTCTCACATTAGGCAAAGCAATGGTCAATTTCGTTAGTTTTATCGTTACTTAATGTTGCCTTCGCGTATCTTGATACGGGTATGTTTTCCGTTGTTCATTTATAAAACCTGTCTTCTTAGATATTAACGTGAATCGGGTGAATTTAAAAGAGGGAGCGGACTACGAATTTGTCACTTTAGTTTCTTTTATGAGTACAGTATGTCGAACGCAAAATTTTGCTTTTTTTGTTATTATAAATAATATTTTCAAATGCTTTAATTTCCGTTTCAAATAGGTTGCTCGTGATCCATTCTGGCATATGGGCACTTCGGAATATTCCTGTACAGCTCCTCAGCAGTGTATTCAATTTTATTCACGTAAGTATATTGTATGATTAAGTATTTCATGGTTGGAAAAAAAATATGCTGCTGATTGAAGTCCTTTACATAAATTGGTAAAGTAGCGTTTATTTTTACGATAGATTATGTGGAAAAAACCATTTAGCAAATTGAAGGAGTAAAATTAAATAATCTTATTCTCCGTCTAACGAAAATAATTTATATTATGTACCGGGCTGGATTAAATAAATCTGGCACGAAATATGTTTGGTCATTTTTCTGATCATTGCAATAACAACATACGTACATTTATAAGGAACTTTTTTTCATTGACAGCGAAACGCAGTGTTCAAATATCTGGAAATGTCGAAAGCGGATACGCGGCCCTGACGCTTATTCCTCAAAAGCCAGAGTTACCTAACATTTTAATTGTTATGGTGGAAGGTGACATATGGGTAGAAGGTAAACAATATTTGAAAAAAAACACAAGCACAACACATTTAATTATCTGGTGCCCGAACTGGTTACTTTTCATAATGTCCTTGTTTTCTTCATTTGCAGATCCACCATGTGTAAAATTCGTAAAGACAATTGATATTTACCGCGATTTCTCTGACAAACGGATTTTAGTATTTGACGAAGACATAAAGGTAGCCCGGTAGACAATTTCGTTCTTCTTTTATATTTTATTTCTTTAACGTATATTTAAGCATTCCATGCACTTATATTTCCATTCCTTTTACGTTTTCAATTGTAAAGGAATGTGCGCATGACGCTGACTACTTAAGTTAACAGGATTCCCAATTTAGGATATAATATTACATGGAGGAATAAAACATTTTTCTGAAACTGAACCTGAAAGTGTCATGCAGTTGCTGAGGCTAAACGGTTAGTCAAAATTGAATTTTAAATGAATTTATGGATGGAGGCTGATGGACAGAAATATTAAGCCTGCCTTAACATTTTTTAGATCCAAACATCAGCCCACGACGCATGGTCATGCGTGTCACTGGAAGAATGGAGACCGCGCCTCAGACTTTCACTTTGACAGGCGGTCCTGTAGGTGATGAAAACTATGTTTTCAGTCCAAGCGAAAACGGAATTATGCCGATACATGTTCTGCAGGTTTTCAAGTGGCCAAAATGGTACAACGGAGGGTCAAAATAGAAGAAGCCCACTGAATGCTATAGGAGTTAACTTTTGAAAATGATTGTTATTGCAGTATTCTCATGGAATAAATACAATGTATTTATTGATAAGCAGAGTGAATTCTGTTTTTTTACATAAAAGGAAAACTGCGGCTGACAGCTTTAAAAAACTGTCATTGCTAAAATACATAATTATCGGGTTTCATTCTTAAATGTAATTGAAGGACTCTCACAAAATGCTTAAAATTACAGATTATGTTTGGATGGTGTTTTGCTATGGGTTAAAGTATTTTAATAAGTGATCTTGCTGGCGCTTGGTCAGCCGTAAATTTATAGAAAGGGTATGAGGACATGTTCAGGGTTATTTCGCATTTAGCGCATTCGGTGTTTGATAAGAAGATGAGCTCACAATCATCAATTTGTGCAGACGTGACTTAGAGTCTAAATACATCCATGAAAGTCTTCGTGTTATTACCCACGAATGAAAAAAAACTGTATTTGCTAACGTCCTTGACCTCTGCAAGGGCAGATGTCCATGCTCTGTTGGCCCTTCTGAAAAATGCATGCTCAATGCATTCGAAACAAATATAACACGATGAATTGAATGCAATTGAATGTTATAAAGTTGAACAGATTGAAGGATGTGCAGGAAAAATCGTTTATCCTTCGTTATATTATTGCGATTACCTATTTAGTTATGTGGCATGCAGAATATTTTTACCGCATATTATTCAATCGCTTAATCGGCTTACCACAACGCAGTCAGAGACTGCGATGCATTTTATGATAAACGCTCAATGTGTGCTAACCGAAATCACTCTATCCATTCTTCCTTGAGGCTCAATCTCATGCACCGCTAGCAGGTTCATAATGGCTGGTAGGAGAATGCGCAGACAGTGTAATGTGTCATTGGTTATTGGATTTATGGATAATATATGCATCACATTTGATGTTCTCATCGGTAACAACATATTTGAACAAATTTACGGCGTTCCGATTTGTCTCGACACATTGACCTTTGTTAGTGGATGACTTCATATGTATGTTGGATAAACCTCTTAGCAATTATTACATAAAAATGCAGAGACATTGTGCTCGCTTGGCTTATGTCATCGTTCCACTTGGCCCTTCAAAAAAATGAGATATGCCTTCTAAGCTGCTTTTCTTCACATATATAAGTTGAAAAAGAAACCCAATTTTCTCTATCGTACGTTCTTTTATGGACGAGACAAACGTTTGCGTCTGATCAAGGAAGAGAGCTTTGTCTCGAAAAAACCGGACATCTAACAAAAACGAATTCCAGTTCATTTTTCAATTAAATGGACACAAATATTAAAAAAAACTCATTAGCCTCTTTTAAGCCTAACAAGTGAAGATTTCGTGTAAAAATTTCCCAAGTTGAAACTTGACATTGCTAGCATGTCTGTATGAACATGATGTTAGTACATACAACACGTAGGAAAAATGGCACATTTATTGTCAGCTTATTTAATGCACCACTAAAGCAAATGCGTGATTTGGCAGGAGGGTGAATAACAGTTATCCAAATTCCACATATGCAAATGCTTTAAAGTCTATTAATTATGTTATACAAATTCCGTCGAACATACAACGTGTCTTGAACTGCATCAAAAGTGTAGAAAATGTGCTTCTTTTCAGTCATTGTAGGCTGTATTTGCACCATAAATGTCATTGCAGTGATTCGTGGTGCAACTGACGTCGTTAAACGCACCATCGTACATAATGGCTAGTTGATTGTGCTTACAACTCGTCATATAGAAAGGGAAAGACAAAAGGGTCGCGCGATTTGAAAGTTCTAGCAGCAGGAAGACCGATTTTAATCGAGTCTTTGCACTGAAACAAACTGTCCACATATATTTATTGGTTCAAATTATTAAATCAATTAATTGAATCGTCCGTCCTGTTGCCTTCGATACCTTCACATTTTGACCAGGAGAGTTCTCCACATCGAGCACTGTCGGAAATCTTGGCCTACACAACCTATCAGTCAGATCCATCTCTAACGGCTCTCCAGTGTTTCTGAGGACTTTTTTTGACAAGGACAGCTATCCAAATAGAGCCACCTGCCAGAAATATTGGCTTGGCCTACACAACCGCCCAGTCCAATACAGACTCGAACTGCTCATCAAGCTTTCTGATGAGAATTAACAAATCAGGCTGTCTTTTATTATCCATATTGTGTCCAACCGATTGTGAATTCTTTATCGAGTAACTCGTTCAAAAAAATACTTTTTACAACTTCCAATAGCAGACGTTGTTACCAACATTCGAGGGATTTCATTAATTTGCAAGAAAACACCGATAAGATTATGTAAATACTGTTTGTGTAAAACCGCTGGTAGTGAAAACCTACACCTAGCCAACTTTTAATTCTTAAGTTACCACAAAAGAATTCAAAAAATCATGCCACAAGCCAGAATTGAACCCGCGACCACCAATGCGATGGCGACGATCGCTAACCACTCGACCACCTTATCATGGCAGCGAGCGCTCTCTCAAATTTGTCAGAAACTGTCCATTAATCAAAACCAGCTTGAGGATGAGATAAAGCAAATAAAATCTAGGCTAAAAGGCACCTTTAAAGCAGTAGAGGCAACCCAGAAGTCAACTGAGCGACTTACCAGGAGTAAAACCATTGACACGAGTACAAAGGGTATCACAACAACAGCTTCTACGGCTACCGAACAACAAGTACCAATGGCTTAGGACAAAAACAGTCCATCCAAAAGGCAAAACTGACACCGAGAAGGAAAAAACCAATGGAAAACCGACTTCAGGAGATTTCTCAAAAAAGCTTGAACACGGGGCTTTGACCATTGCCTTGTCCTCCACAGGAAGTACTGAGATTCCCACACCAAGCACAATCAGTGGAATTGATTTTGCGACCGAAACTACCACTTGCGATTAAAAATCATATAAAAATACAATAATATAACGAAAGATAAACGATTTTTCCTGCACATCACTCAATCTGTTCAACTTTATAACATTCAATTGCATTCAATTCATCGTTTAATATTTGTTTCGAATGCATTGAGCATGCATTTTTCAGAAGGGCCAACAGAGCATGGACATCTGCCCTTGCAGAGGTCAAGGACGTTAGCAAATACAGTTTTTTTTCATTCGTGGGTAATATTACGAAGACTCTCATGGATATTTTTAGACTCTAAGTCACGTCTGCACAAATCGATGATTATGAGCTCATCTTCTTATCATACAACGAATGCGCTAAATGCGAAATAACCCTGTACATGTCCTCATACCCTTTCTATAAATTTACGGCTGACCAAGCGCCAACAAGATCACTTATTAAAATACTTTAACCCATAGAAAAACACCAACCAAACATAATCTGTAATTTCAAGCATTTTGTGAGATTCCTTCAATTACATTTAAGAATGAAACCCGATAATTATGTATTTTAGCAATCACAGTTTTTAAAGCTGTCAGCCGCAGTTTTCCTTTATGTAAAAAAACAGAATTCACTCTGTTTATCAATAAATACATTGTATTTATTCCATGAGAATACTGCAATAACAATCATTTTCAAAAGTTAACTCCTATAGCATTCAGTGGGCTTCTTCTATTTTGACCCTCCGTTGTATCATTTTGGCCACTTGAAAACCTGCAGAACATGTATCGGCATAATTCCGTTTTCGCTTGGACTGAAAACATAGTTTTCATCACCTACAGGACCGCCTGTCAAAGTAAAAGTCTGAGGCGCGGTCTCCATTCTTCCAGTGACACGCATGACCATGCGTCGTGGGCTGATGTTTGGATCTAAAAATGTTAAGTCAGGTTTAATATTTCTGTCCAACAGCCTCCATCCATAAATTCATTTTAAATTAAATTTTCACTAACCGTTAAGCCTCAGCAACTGCATGACACTTTCAGGTTCAGTTTCAGAAAAATGTTTTATTCCTCCATGTAATATTATATCCTAAATTGGGAATCCTGTTAAAGCAAGTAGTCAGCGTCATGCGCACATTCCTTTACAATTGAAAACATAGAAGGAATGGAAATATAAAAGCATGAAATGCTTAAATATACGTTCAAGAAACAAAATATAAAAGAAGAACGAAATTGTATACCAGGCTACCTTTATGTCTTCGTCAAATACTAAAATCCGTTTGTCAGAGAAATCACGGTTAATATCAATTGTTTTTACGAATTTTACACATGGTTGATCTGCAAATGAAGAAAACAATGGCAATATGAAAAGTAACCAGTTCGGGCAACAGATAATAAAAATTATTGTGCTTGTGTTTTTTTCCAAATATTGTTTACCTGCTACCCATACGTCACCTTCCACCATAACAATTGTAATGTTAGGTAACTCTGGTTTTTGAGGAATAAGCGATAGGGCTTCGTATTTGCTGTCGGCATTTCCAGATATTTGGAAACTGCGTTTCGCTGTGAATGAAAAAAGTGCCTTAGAGTTGTACGTATGTTGGTATTGCAGTGATCAGAAAATTGACCAAACATATTTCGTTATAGCTTAATTTAACCCAGCCCGGAACATAAAATAAATTATTTTCTTAGACAAAGAATAAGATTATTAAATTTTACTCCTTCAATTCGCTAAATGGTTTTTCCACATAAATAATCGTAAAAATAAACCCTACTTTACCAATTTATGTAAAGGACTTAAACCAGCAGCATATTATTTTTCCAACAGTGAAATACTTAATCATACAAAATACTTACGTGAATCAAATTGAATACACGGCTGGGGAGCTGTACAGGAATATTCCGAAGTGCCTTTATGCCAGAATGGATCATGAGCAACCTATTTGAAACGGAAATTAAAGCATTTGAAAATATTATTTATTATAAAAATAAAAGCAAAATGTTGCGTTCGACATACGGTACTCATAAAAGAAACTAAAGTGACAAATTCGTAGTCCGTTCCCTCTTTTAAATTCACCCTATTCACGTTAATATCTAGGAAGACAGGTTTCATAAAAGACCAACGGAAAACATACTCGCATCAGGATACGCGAAGGCATGGAGATTTATAAGATTGACCGTGTGACAAAACAGAAACGTGCTTTCGATTGCTAACGTCATTTTTTCCGAAATGTGTTTTGAAAATGAGGTGCAGATAATACCTTCTTACATAGATTCTGGGAAAAATACCACAGTTTCTGATAGAAACAAGCATGCGAGATCCAGGAAATAGCACAAAAGAATAAGAATTATCCATTGAAGCAGGAGTTATTGGTTCTGACAGGTTCCGTGATGGCTTAGCAACTATAACCCATGTCTTCATAACAAAGTTAACGTATTGACGTAGACATAAGTTTGAATTTTCTCAATAAGTATCAAGTTTCACTGAAAAGTATGATCACACCCTAACACAATAAAAAAAGAAGGATAAGCTGGGGGAATCGTGAACACAAATCAGTTACGAGTAAATCTTGTTGAGTGGATTAGCGGTGCAATTTTAGATAGGCCACGTGGTCCTGTTTCTGGCGTAGGTCAGGCTTTCCGCCCTCTTTATTGGAAGCCTTTAAGTCCTGCAAGGCTAGATTTGTTCGTGCTAAAGATATGTGCGTAAGGCTGCCTTGCAAGGGATCATAAAGAGAACTGGGTAATAGGAGCTGCCTAGCTCGCTTTCAAACGATATTCTTAAGGAGCGTTTCAGGAAGGATAAAAAAACTTGTTAGTTATTGCAAACACTGAAGCAAAAATAAACATAAATTTATATGCTTATCATTGCACGAGCTCTTGTCAAAAAAGCACTGCATTGTTATTTTTTATTGATTTGATAGAAAAATAGGTTTTTCTCTTAGTTTTTAAAACTCAAGGGAATGAGACAAGTATGAAATAATTTAAAATTTAAATATTTTTATTAATCATGAAATGCTAGTTTATACTATATCGTATCTCTTTATTTGCAATGCCTCGTATAACAAAATAATGTAGCTAAATGTATTAAGAAGCTTGAGTTTATTATTTTGGAAGTCTTTTCTTAATGTAACTGAAATATTTCAATATGGATCTGCTCGAAAGCACGATAAATCCCTACTTAACTACACTGGTTTGCAGTATTTACTCACGCTTATTGGAAAATAAATATGTTTTCTCTCGCTTTTTTATAAATGTCGACAAAAAAATAGATTCGAGTAACATACCTTATACTACTTCAATATAATTCAATTATTATCAGGCAATTAAATTAATATTTTTTATATATTCCACACTTTTTCTGCTAAAGTTTAAAAAGGCAAGGCGTAGACAGCTGTTTTACGGCTTTTACCAATCATAAAGATGTCAAATGACTATATATATATATATATATATATATATATATATATATATATATATATATATATATATATATATATATATATATATATATCAGCAGCTAAAAATCACATTTACCAGTCCACTGAGTGGCTCGTATGGTGGCTGGGACATTCGACCTGAAAAATAGACCATCGAACGAATTTACCTCAATTTAAGGCACCATCTCTATGCTACATTGATGTGTGGCACACATCGAAACCGACGCTCAATACGTCATAAATATTTAAGTTGTCCTATCCTAAGAAATATGATGAGAAAAGATAAAGGACCCTGGGAACTGCATTAAGTATCCTCTATATTATTTAGATAAATGAGGGATGTACAAAAATCCTGCACTTTCGAAAAATGTTTAAAAAAAATCTCCCTGGCTGTCCAATAAGTAGGTCAATAACCTTCAGTTGCATTTAAATGTCTGTGGATTTTGGCATTGTTATTTGAATCCTGACCTTGTGAACTTTGTAAATGGTGTTTTACTCGTTATGATTATCCTGGCAATAACTCTAAGAAATCGCTGCATTTCTTCCGTAGAATTAAATGCCTATGGTTCATCTAAATTCATAAGGACATACTAAAGTCCTTCTGACCTTTTTTAGTGCATTCGCCGAAAAAAATTAAACAAAAGGACTCATTTATTTCGACTGTCTCCCTCACTCTATTTTTAAATTTTCTGCATTCGTTTTTAAAGTCACATATTTTAAACGGAATAATGTTCTTGCTTTTTGTAATGCTTGTTCTAGTGCTGGCTAATGCAACAGAAGTAGATGTGTCCTCCGCAAGCATTTTATTCTCGGTTTTTTTATACAGTTATCCTCGTTTTGCCTTGTTAAGTAAAAATATGAGCGTAAAACTGGTAAAGTAAGTTTACACAACTGTTCGAGGTATTAAAAAATCTTTAAAACCACTTTGATACGAGTCTTAAGAGGAAGGCCTCATTACAGGACACAGTGCACTGATCTAAGGAGTGCCTTTGGTTTATTTAATATCGAAATGGGATCCTAGAGTCCTCCTTACTTTGTTGATGCAAATGGCGAATAAAATCACAAAAAGGACTCGTATCTTTTTATTGTTTCCCTGTTCACTTTATTTTTGCTGTATGTGCACCCAGTGGTATAATCCCAAATTTGAGACGAAGTCATGCACTGAAGTCATAAATGCTTTTTCCAAGGGGTGGCTAATGTGACCGAAAGGCATTTAAACCACAAGCTGTTTAGTTTCGATTTTACATCAGCCCACCTGCTGTCGCCTAGTTATGCGTAAATATGAGCGTTTAACTGTCGCCGTCAGTGCACAGACCTGCACGACGTACAAACAAACCTTTTAGCCTTTTTTGTATAATTTTAAACAGGAAGGCCTTTTCACAAGCATCAGTGCTGAGATATAAGCCAATTTGATGCACAATGTCCATCAAAGTCCTCATTCACACCCATCGTTCACTTTGGGATTCGAAAGTCAGTGCACTCAGCCACAAATCCCAAACTGTTATATGTTGAGAACATGTGGCAAACCGGGATCTTGCGAGTTTATGCATAAGCATTATAGTGCTTTGAAGCAAAAGAGCCTTTCCAAAAAGGAGGGTTAATACTTTTGGCGACAAATTTCAAAAGGTCATCGTAATATTCAAATAAATCAGGAAAGAAATTATTTCAAGTCAGTTTGGAACTCCGCAGTAAGTACAAGTGCAATTAATAGATAAGACAGCAAACGCTGTTGATTGGTTCAATATTGCATAACAATGAATCTTCATGGTCAGTAAATTATATTGGCATACATGAGTTGAATTGGCAGGGAGCGAAACCAGGGTGTCTGGCCAATATTTTTATAAATTCTCACGTTCGCATTGTGTGTTTTTCTTGAATAAGAAAATGAGAAAATCTGAGTGAATACTGGGT
Organism: Schistocephalus solidus; assembly: GCA_017591395.1. Taxonomy (NCBI): domain Eukaryota; kingdom Metazoa; phylum Platyhelminthes; class Cestoda; order Diphyllobothriidea; family Diphyllobothriidae; genus Schistocephalus; species Schistocephalus solidus. The sequence goes on from WEDG01006411.1 coordinate 22,631, forward strand.
CATTACCTTTGAATTTTGGAGAAAAAAAAGGTCGTTTACGTCATTTAGATTCAAAGAATGGTTTTTTATCAAACTATTTGCAAATATTCGCAAAACCCTTTTTCCATGTAAACTGTAGTTTTTGCAGTTGGTTGAATACGCAGCCTAATAAGCAACATTTTATTAAATAGTAGAAGGTATATTCAAATTATTTCTTTTAGTATATTTCTATCTTATGAAACTGCTATCCGAAATTCTGAAATAAGTGATGGTCAATGCGGCAAAGAAATGATGAGCTTGGAGGATGATGGTGGACTTCAAATCCATTTTTGTAGAGTTTTACCACCGTCATTTGTGCAAGGTATGGTTGAGCGCGTGCATGCTATAGAACATGTCGAGATTTTCATATTAACATAGGCTGTTTTCTGGCATTGTGTTTCGATAATTTAGCCCCATTGTACTCCATAAACCATACAGAAGGTAGTATGCATTATACTATGTTCACGACCGGCACATATTTTCACCTACTTATTTGTAGCCTACTATATCTAGCATGCAAACACGTCGAATAATTTGATATTATTAGACAAAAAGTCCCCTTTATCGTTGTGGTCAACATGCCTATACTATATTCATACGTGGAAGTTATAATGATAGTATATGTTAGGGTTTGGTGATCATTGTGGTTGATCGTTATGTTTGCGCTTGGACACTGCGCTCCTTTTTAAGGGTTGTGATTTACTACATTTCCCAGAGAATTGAATAGTCTTTTGAATGACTTGTTGAATTTTATCAATTTAAGCCAAAACGGGATAATATTCTTTAATGTTGTAATAAATTTATATTAAGAACATCTATCTAAAACTCAGAATAATAAAAGGTACCAGTGCTCAATTTCACTCTTTATTTCCTCCTGCGAGAACGTGGAACACGAAACTCCGCATTCATTCATATAAGAATTAATGCGAGTAGCTATCCATACGCCGTCAAAAATAATATAATTCTGCTAGATATTCAACGCACGTTCAATCAATGAATTGACCTGTCCAACCTTTTTCTTTTCCATGAAAATCAAAATTAATCAGCGTAGATAATGAATCATTCATCGAACGCAGCGTTCAGTGTTCGCTCATCACAAAAAAACCAGTCGAAATTCATTCACTGGATGTATAAAATGCAAACTTATAAATAAACGTACGCCCAATCAAAGCATTTAACTCTCTAATGTAATCTCTGCGTGTTAGCCAGTAACGTACAGAGTCCTTCTATTCAATTCCCTCCAGCACACCTTTGACGCGGGATATAGTCGTCAACACCACAGTAAAGTTAATGATTTTGATATGTATTAGCCATGGGAACATTTTATACCTTCAAGTTCACCGTATTTTTTATGTATGTTTTTTGAACAGTTAAATCATTTTGATTAATCAAAATATGAACTATGTGGCACGGCTACGCTTGTGAGATCTAGGGCATCCACAAAAAGGGCTAAAACCTGAAGTTTTTTTCAATAGAGCACAATCACGTCACTAAGAAACAGCTAAGCTTGTGAGGTATTCGGCATCCAAAAGACAGGTGCTCACAAATGAATAGCAAAATTGCGTCACTATGTAGACATTGCTCTCCTTTAACGGTAGACTCTACAAAACTTCAACTTTTTCTCTGTATACGTGGTTTTCAGTTTCAGTTTGATACTCGATTTTTAGGTCAAAGACAATTCCACCATAAGTCTCTGCCACTCGAAAATAAAGATATCTAGCTTTTTCACGAAACCTATGCCTTAATGTTGGCCTGCCAGTCGCAAAAACCCTGGACACCAGACATTATATCGAGGATTTTAAATCACAAAAACCAGAATTCTCGACTAGCATTGACAGCACTGTTTATCTCAGAGAAGTGCGCTCCAAAAACCACAGCACGTTTCCCTGCACCGTCGTTTTCCTGGTTGTCTGTGATCTGAAAGTTCCACCTAGACTAGACGTCTTAATCGAATGCATTGTTTTATCCTGTTTAGTGTTTGCCTGACAATTTCGAGTTGCTAGCGGTGGTTATCAGCTCAGAAATCCATCATATCTACCTCAATACTTAGTCCTCTTTTCTCACATTGGGCGCTTGGTATGCAACAACTTTTTTTCCAGAATAGGGATGGGCACTGCTTCCCAATGTTCACTGAACCGTCAACCACTGGACTTCCTATCTACATCCACCGATCAAAATCACAGGTTTGCCCATAAAAATGCTTTGTTTTAAATTGCAGTGCCTTGTCTTGTATCAGAGTTTGATCTTTCATCCACTGTCCAGATATCTTTAAGCTAACAGAAAGTTTGGCAACACATGATGTAATCTCTTTACTAGGTTATTATTATATTCAAAAACTGATCATCCAAACAACCAGGGTGGAGGAAGCTGCATATATGGCAACCAAGCAATTGCATGCCTGCCCTCAAGTCGTCCGCATTTTTCCCGCAGTTACGGCGAGTTATCGGCTTCGAATTAAATTTAAAAATATAAGTATTTTCCACTCGTTGGTCGTGCATATGGCATATCCAACGCCGGTTTTAATAATCATCGTTATCTTTTCACAGTCATTACATTTGGTGGCTGACTTAGATTTAATATATTTCTTTATTGCAGGTTATTTCTATAAATCGTCATCATTAGACGGCCGTTCAGATTCCTTCGTAGAAATATAGAACGAATCTGTCTGTTAAGTTTTCGCCGCCATTGCTTCCCGATACTTTGGAATCAATGTTGATCAGATTCAACGCTTATTAATTTCGTTCCAAACCTGCAAAGTTTTTTTTCCTAATTTTTTCCTCAAATTTACTCTGCAATCATCAAAACCTTTGAGCACGTCTCTCTACTCAAGGGCTTTTCTCCAAGATCAATTTTGAAGACTATAAAGGGCAGTTTTGTTTTCTTTTATTTTCATACATGAAAATTTATATTTCCTTTACAATTTGCTTAGAAGATCAAATTTGAAATAGTTTGATTTTATTTATGCCTTTAAAATGGATAAGAAAACTGGAAAACAACAATGAATAAATGCAAGATAACAAGTAAAAAGGTCTTTGGTGAAAATACATAAGAAAAGTGTGGACTCCATTAGTTAAAATAAAAAAAGTGAAGAACCATATTTTTCAAGTCACTGAGCGGATTTATTGAGCTAGTTTTAAAAAATACATTTTATTCAAAAAGTTCTCCAATCTTGGTGTATAAGTATTGACATTCCAATCGATTAATTGCGAATTAAAATCGCGTTAATAAAATGTTTGACATTAAACGGAGATTCAGTATATTTTCAAAAGAGTTAACATTGTTGGCTTGTATTGCCGGAATAACAAGGAGGATTATAGGCACAATCAAGCATGTTTTTTCTTCCATATGCAGGAGGATGACGGAAAGGAAACAAGTATTTCCGGAAAACGACTAAATATCTACACCGTAGATGAAAGGTACAGGAGATCATCTAATGAAAAGAAGATAAACACTTCCACGTTGTTCAACACGGTATTGTCGATAAAGACTAAAATTAACAAGTATACGCATCGAGTCTGAAATAAAGGCTTGAAGTTCAGATTCTGTGATGCTCAAACATTTGGGTTAATCTCAAGAGTTAAGTTTCTTAACAAGGTAATCTTATTCAGGACTGACCTCGCGTTGAGTGTAACTCTACTAAGCGTATGCTTATTAGTCTTTATAAAAAAAGACTTTGGATGGGAAAGAAAACTGCATGAAAGTAGGTGTAAACGGAAGGTACAATTGCTGCGGTCTAAAATAAGCTAAGCTGTTTTTGTTAACCAATTTATAATTATTTTAGAGAGACCTATTTTTTGAGTGTACCTTAAGAGAAAGGCAATTTTCTAAAGATTCAAATGTAGAGGAAGGCCTAACACTGAGAGTTTGAGGAGTTTTAAATAAGGTGGGTCTTCATCTACTGTCCAGATATTTTTTAAGTAACTGTTACATTGGCAACACATTATGTAATCTCTCTTCTAGGTTATCATTATATTCAAACTGATCATCCCAACAACCAGGGTGGAGGAAGCTGCATATATGGCAACCAAGCAATTGCATGCCTGCCCTTAAGTCGACCGCAATTATCCGCGGATAAGCAGAGCTTTCGGCTTCGAATTAAATTTAAAAATATAAGTATTCTCCACTCGTTGGAGATCGGAATCGCCCATCAATTTGATTTAACCTTTCGGAATCTAGTTATGAGACCTATAGTCCCCCTTCCACGAGGTGAGACTTCACAGATCATTTACTAGATCCAATGTGACTCGTAGAAAGTTAACTATGTCGAAGAGACAGGGAAGCGGTTGCAGACCCGTGTAACATAACACGTGGGGGCAGTAAGGAGAATGGCGTCATTGTCCCTGGTGGCGGTTAACTGTACAAACTCTGGGCACACGTTTGCCTTCATAAACGCCAAACTCCTGGGTCGAAGAAATGACCGCGTAACCAGGGAAAAAATCAAAGCCTGGCACACGGAGACTACGTTGATCAACCTTTATGTTGCCCTCCCTTTGGCCTACCAAGCCCTTTTGGGGCAACTCATCGAACGTAAGATCAAACACTTAATTAGGCCAAACGTAAATCCAACAACGGGAGAACCTAGGACGGACACGCACGTTACCACGCAACACTTCGTGGCTCAGGTGCAAATATGATTCCTGCCGCATCAATTACTTCCTCGACAGACGAGGATACATGCAATCAGGACACAAACAGGAATATCAACCCAGTGCGCCAATATATATATATATATATATATATATATATATATATATATATATATTCGCCATGAAGGTCGTTTTTAGGTTGTTTCGTATATTTTGGCACTTTTGCGTAGATAACGAACGGTAAATATCATTTTTTGTTGGTCTGTTATGTTGATAAAGCCGAATTGACATTCTGAATGATGTTCCTGTTCTAAATGGCTGTTCAAACGATACAGGACGATACGAGTGTATGTTTCCACTGTTTTAAGCAGCAAGATGTTACCGTGATTATTACGGAATTTCTAGTTCACATTTTGTTTGAAGCAGCAGTCTTCGGCTTCCATGTAGCCTGCTTAAGATCGACGATAGCTCTCAGCTTTATCACACGACAACGATGTCAGCACACAATGTGAACAAAAACAAAGCCTTTAAATCCAATTAGAGACTTCTAATAAAAGAATTGGCTGGTCCGAGGCTATAGTGACTTAGTAAAGTAGAAGAAATTATAACCAACACATGCTTGAATTAATCTTTCATGGATTTGGACTTTGCGAGCTTTCTTGCCAGTTTGTCGAGAGTAAGCGAAATAAGTGAACTGGTAACGAGAGTTCCGTCAGTTAAAAAAATGTGATGCGTAAAGAGCAGGTCCTCGATTTAATTGCGAACTAAATACAGTTTTAAAGCGGGCACAAAATCAACGTTAGCTCTTTATAACAGCTGACATGTCCGCGGTGGTAGCAAACCATTATATTGCATAAGTATGTGACGAACAGTTGACTGCAACCAATCGTCAACGCCAATGCATAACGGTCTAAGCATGCAATCGATGGCGTCAGAGGTGTGTCTCGTTGAGTTCAAGACACTAAAGATTTCAGGTCTTCGCTTTTTCTCACCTCCCGTTTTCATGTGTTTTACGTACGAGCATTTTTTAATAAATTTACGTGAATATCGATTTTTGAGGAAGAGGTGCCATTGGCTTTTACGTTTTCGCAGCTTGTTGACGTCTGTAATGCAGTTTGCTTGGGTGGGAGATAAAACTTCCGACAGCGCATGCATTGATGCACCAGTGGTGTTGATGTTTTAGCAGAGTATTTCCTCCGTGTTGGCTGCTATGTGAGTTGGGATGTGATAAAAGGTGAATGCGATGTTCGTATGTTGAATACGCATGCTTGGGTCGCATATAAATGTACATGAATAGGCTGAGCTTATGAGCGACAAACTACCACATGATGCTACCCTCACATACGAAAGGAGCCATGAGATCAACTTGCGCCAGTTATGGTAATCGTTGACGCTGGAAACAAGATGAAGTGAGAATTGATTGAAGCCTCGTTCATGGATAGGAACTTAGTGAGATAATTTATTAATTTGAACCGGAGAACAGAGCCCTGCGTCGTAACCTGCCACCTTGCGTCAGTGATGATCGATTTGTGTATACTTCCTATTTGTGTCATCATTTTCTTGCTCTTGAGGAGGACCGCTAACAGGAGTAAATAATATAAAAATAATAAGCAAAATTTTCCATTAATCGACCAGAACTATCTTTTGTACATGCAAACAACTTGAACCTTTTATTTTTTGTTTCTTACATGGGTGCTTTGAAAAAAGTGCGGTTTCATCTTAAGGAATATAATACATCGGCAAACATTAATAATTACTTTTAAATATTTCATTATGTTAGGTAAAATATAATCTTGGAATATCTTAAGCTTTTTTATCTGCCGTTTTGCATTCATGATATAAGGCGAAGCAGTGGCATCTGATTGCGAGTTTCCGAAAGGCCGTACATTTTTGGTGTAGTTGTGCTTAAAGATCTTAGTCGTTCAATCACTTCGTCAGACAAAATACGTTTTCTTGTTGTTCTTATAAAAGTGCCATCAACTGACACTCATATGACTCAGTCTGATTCTGAAATTTCTTTGGTTTGAAGAATTTGGTACGATCGAACGAGATTTCTGCTTGTTTTATCTTTTTTTATCCTATCTATCAAAACTGATGAATGATAGGTGTAGGTGTATCTGCAATGTTTCGTTTTTTCTATGATACCTAAGATTATCGATATGGGCCTATATTTATGTACCTTTGTTAATTGGAGCCATTCCTTTTTACTTTTGGGAGCTGTAAATCACGTTCAACATAAGATTATAATTTAAATGGCCTCGAGATTTTTAAGATTGACCGTGTGACAAAACAGAAACGCGCATTGGATTGCTTACGTCATTTTTCTGAAATTTGCTTTGCAAAATGAGTTGCAGATAATACCTCCGTACATAGTTTCACGAAAAAACATAGTTTCTGATAGAACCAAACATGCGAGTTCCAGAAAGTAGCCCAAAAGAATAAAAAGCGATCCCGAGGTCATGATGTCTTTTTAACTGAGGCTTCAAATTCTCACTCGTTCCCACCATCGGGGACAGTTTCAAAAACTGATTCGAGAGAGAATCTTGAATGTCAGGTCAATCGAATCCATGTTCCTGTGGTAATCTGTCCTTCCACAACAACACTTATTGATAATACATTCTTCTTTGCAATACTACGCTTTACACTGCACAGTGGCTGACGAAACCAATTTATTCAGAAATTCAATTGGACACGTATCAATTAGGAATGTCAAACTAACACACATTAGGAAGAAATAATTTGATAATCTTAAGAAAAAAAATGAGTTTAATAAAGGATTATCTATCAAAACAGAAACATGTGAGCATATGACTAATGGTCAAATACAGTCAAAAAACATGTTTTACGGTTATGAATTTAAACAGGCATACGAAGCAGGAGGTATTGGTTCCGACAGATTTCTGACTTCTTAGCAACTACAACGCATGTCTGCATAACATAGTTAACGTATTGATGTAGACATAAGTTTGCATTTCCACAGTAAGTGTCACGTTTCACTGCAAAGTATGATCATACCCTAATACAATCAGAAAATAAAGATAAGCTGGGAAAATCGTGAACACAAATCAGTCACGAGTAAATCTTATGAAGTTGATTAGCGGTGCAATTGGAGATAAGCCATGTGGTCTAGTTGCTGGCCTAGGTCAGGCATTCCGCCCTCTATATTGGAAGCTTCCAAGTACTGCAATGCTAGATTTGTTCGAGCTTAAAGCTTTTTGCGTTGGGATGCCTTGTAAACGATCAAAAACAGAACAGGGTAATAGAAGCGGCCCAGGTCACTTTCAAACGATATTTTTAATAAACATTTCAGAAAAGATAAATATACTTGTTTGTTATCGCAAACACAGAAGCTAAAATAAACGTAAATTTATATGCTTATCATTGCCCTAGCTCTAGTCAAAAAATCACTGCAATGCCTCCTATAACTAAATAATGTTGCTTATTGTATTAGGCGGCTGGAGGTTATTATTTTGAATGTCTTTCCTGAATGTAACTGATATATTTCGATATGAATCCACACGAAAAGCACTATAAATTCCTACTTAACTTCATTTTTTTTGCAGTATTTACTTACGCTCATTGGAAAAAAACATTCTCTTTCTTTTTAAATGTTTTTTGAAATTCAAAATGAATTTGAGTTACATATCATTTACTCGGTCAATATAATTCAATTATTACCACGCAATTGAATATAAATTTATATATACCAATCGCATTCTGCTAAATATGCAACAATCAAGGCGTAGACAGCTTTTTCACGGTTGTTACCGATAATCAGTTCGTTATATGGCATATATATATATATATATATATATATATATATATATATATATATATATATATATATTTCAGCAACTAAACCAATCACACGTACCAGTCCACTGAGTGGCTCGTATGGTGGCTGGGACATGAGACCTGAAAATAAAACATCGAAGGAATTTACCTAAATTACAGTCACCGTCTCCGTGCCAAATTGCTGTGTGGTACAAGGTGGTACTCATCGAAACTGACGGTCAAAACGTCATAAGTATTAAAGTTGTCCTATCCGAAGAAATATGATGAGAAAAGATAAAGGCCCCTGGGAAATGCTGCAGTGCAAGTCTTCTATCACTTAAAACAAATTCACGCGCAAGTCACCATCCCTGCACCAACTGTTGTGGAGCATATGGTGTACCACGTCGACATTGATGGTCAAACTGACTTTTGTACAGATCAGCCGCGTAATAAAGGCGTTGAGCAAATTGCTCGCAAAAGACAAAGTGTATCTCGAGATAGTGCGATGTTGTGTTACAAAGCTCGGAAGAATTCAAACTTATCACTCTTATATCGAAAGACTGGAATGCTTTAATCCATTCCATCTGCAATACAGATAATGACGTGGCTAAATTATCTTTGTTAACAAGATAACACAAGTTCCTTAGCAAGGTTTGCGCTTTGAGGACATATTCAAGCTAAACGTCCGCTCAGAATAATTATCGCAAAGGGTAGTAAAATGGTTAAATGATCTCTCGACATCAGTCATGGGGGAGACGTCCCTACATCTTTTCAAGAATCGCTTGGATAAATATATGTGTCCCTTGTTTTTCCTCGACGATCATAATCAAAGTAATAACATGTACATTTTAGACATCAGTTATTTGTAATAACAATGCTAAGAATCATCATCATCGCTTAAATTTAGTCTCAGTTTTTTAAAGGGCGAAAGTTCCAGTAAATTCGCGTAATTACCCACGAAACTCCGAAATGCATTTACACAGCGCATTAGCACCAAATCTCGCATCACAGCCCTAGACCTTTCAGTCAGCACCTTTCATGTAAACACTTATATCCATTTAATCAATGTTAACCCATTCGCAGTGGATCATAACTGAACCGTGCCCATTATAAATCCTTTTAGATAAGAATCACAGAACTAATCATCATCAATGTATCACTTAAATATATTATCAGCACATTAGTTGTACAGTTTGAAACGATTTATTCTACTCATTCAAATACTACAGAGATGTGTGTGTCATATTTAGTTTGACATATTATTATAAGAATTATATCTCCTTACTGGGTTATTTTTGATCCATGGTTAAGGGTGAAGATTGCGTTATAGGAATACTGTAAATGCTTTGAGTTTGCATCATTTCCTGGGCTTATAATAGATACATTGGTAATGCAACCATCTAAAGTGTTGTCGTTATAGTTAAGGGTTACGTTTTTGGCTTAAAATAATAGTTTTGTTTAAAGGGTTTAATGTTCAGATTGTGACCAAGGTTTGATAATAGCACCTGTGGTCGCGTCTTTTCAGACGAAAAGCTATTGAGACGCGATTTGGGCTGATTTCGCAAAACTTGCATTTTCTTGTGAAATCCACGAGATTTCATTAGTTAACCTGGATACTGTAAATTAACACATCTCTAATTTGCAAGGAAGAAGGGAAACCAGATCGACTTCGAATTATATTCTGGCCAATCTAAGTAGATACTTTTAGGTTGGCTACCGTCTACCAGCAATTTATGTAATGGCCTATGCGTTGGGTACAAGACCAATCCAAGACAGATGATATTCGGTTAGCGAGGTACTAACAGATGACGTTAACATAGGCGCTGGTCCTTTCCCTGACTCTCGCTTACTGCCTGCATTTGCATACCACGCCCTCGACCCCTTGATAACAGTTGTTCACTTCATCTTTTTTCAGAGAAACTGACTTCCCGAACATTAAATTCTGACCATGGCATGCCGGGGCGTTGAAACAATTAAAGAAAATCATTCTCAAAATATTAACCCTGTCAATCTTTTATATTTTATTTTTCGATGTAACTACATTGTAATAAATAACGGAGAACACGTGTTTTTTGGCTTGAAAATTTACCATTTTTTTAATAGTTTAAAAGCAATTGAAGACCATACTCGTATTATATTTTTCACAATAAAATTCTTTAGTATTGCGCTCTTAAGATATACAGATACTTTGTTATGCTAGTTTCGTTTGTTTTCCCTTGACGATCTTAACACGAAGTGTAACCACATTAACTCCAAACCTGATTTTTTTGTAAAAACAATGCTACTTATATTTTGGCAATATTATTTTTGTAGCGTAAAATGTCAGACTACGTTCAAGCGTTATATTACAAACTGACATGAAAATTGCAGGGTTGTCAAATGTGTTACATATCACCCTTAAAATATAAACGGAACTGAACTGAAAACGGTTATTGCCGTTTTTAGAAGACACTGATGCCAATAGGCATGGATGTCTGTTTGCATGAATTGCGAGAAAAAGTGATTTTGACTTCCGTTTGCTGCCTGAAGCTTACCAGTGGTGGGAAAAGGCTAGGCCAAAATATTTCCTTCATTAGTTCACTGTCTAATTGATGGTATAGGGAACTCGTACCTGAGGTCAGTCTATCATGCAAACCAACCTGGCTGGCCCTAGTCTTCGTCCGACTACCTACTGCGAATTGATGCATGGTGTTGAGGATTTCGACACATTATAGTGGCATGTATCAGTTTATAATTCCTTATACCATTTCGTCATGACAGATACTTAATATATATAGTATGAGCGATGCGAACTAATTGTTTCACTGTGAGTAATTATCATCAATGTGGTCAACCCGTGCACAGCTGGAATTTATATGTATGTCATCTAGTAGTTTGTCTTTTAACTAACACCAGCGGAAAGGGCTGTTCCTCTGAATTGATATTTATGACAACTTTTGGTATTGCTTTTGTCTAACAGCGGTATTTGAAATAAAATTAAAAGTCAAGAAATATCAATCAGTGAAGCTCCTTTAGGTTAAAGAGGTGGGCACCTGTTAAATAAACTTTGAATCCTGAAGCACTCTCCAATGATCTAGAAGTTGTCAACCAGATATGGCGATACCCAACTTCTGTAGGAAGGCATTCCAAATCAAAAAAGACTCTTGCATTTGTATTACTTTCCTTTAAATAAATATATGAAAGCAATAAAGAATGCATTAGAGGCTCACATGTGGTAATTAAACATTTTGCAACTGAACACAGTAAATTGAGATCAATGCACGAATTTGGACATGAAATCAACAGCTTGCGTTATGGCGATAGCATGATTTATTTAATGAAAAGTAATACTGTGACTGAAAACCAATGCATAACTCCAAACCGATTTTCACTGCTTTATAGGTGTGAGCAGTAAGAAGGGCTAATAGGAGTGGTGTGAGAAAAGAAAGTATTTCAAGGACACTGGAAAAGAATGAATAAAGAGAGCAATAAAGTCCATAAGGTTTTTGTAAATACTTCAAATAGACCTAGTTAAAAAGTCGCGTTGAATTATGGTGTAGCCATAGACTGTAAAAAAGCTAACAATATGGAAGCCACAGGTCACCTGACTGGCAGGCGAATGATATAGCAAATTAAGCATTCAGTGGGGAAACCCAGTTTCCTTATCCATGCACTTTTCCCACAGATATAAGCCTGAGCCTCTGCCAACTAAACATACGTGTTATTTCTAACTGTATTTAAAATGACTAGAATCAAAACTTCTACCTGAAGTCTAAATACTACGTCATTGTTATAACTCTAATGCTAAGATATAACTCTATGCAACGACCATAACAAAGCTCAACCCTTATTCCAAACACCATAATCTAACCCTAGTCCGAGCAATCAAATTATTCGTAACCCTCAAATATGATCTTAGATCCAATTTTAACAATCAATGTCAACATAAAATTTTACAAAATATAATATATAATTCTGGGTTTAATATTCTTAATCTTATAAAATAAGGGCCATACAGTAAATCAATATTACACACACATCTCTGTAGTATTTGAATGAGTAGAATAAATCTATGTATACTGTACAACTAATGTGCTGATAATATATTAAAGTAATACATTGATGATGATTAGTTCAGTGATTCTTATTAAATAGCATTTTTAATGGGCACAGATCAGTTATGAACCACAGCTAATGGGTTAACATTGTTTTAATGGCTGTTAGTGTTTACATGAAAAGTGCTGACTGAAAGGTCTAGTGCGGTGAAAAATAAAATGTTGTTATACATGATGCGAGATTTGTTGCTAATTTACTGGGTAAATGCATTTCGGAGTTTCGTGGGTAATTTCGCGAATTTACTGGAATGTTCGTCCTAAAAAAAAAAACTTAGACTAATTTTAAGAGATATTGATGATTCAAAGCATTGTTTTTTCAAATAACTAATGTCTAAAATGTACATGTTATTACTTTGATTTTGATATTTGAGGAAAAACAAGCGACATATATTATTATCCAAGCGATTTTTGAAAAGCTGTAGGGACGCCGCCCCCATGACTGAGTGCGAGAGATCATTTTACCATTTTACTTCCCATTGTGATAAGTATTTAGAACGAAAGTTTAGCTTGAATATGTCCTCAAAGCGCAAACCTTGCTAAGGACCTTGTGTTATCTTGTTAACTAAGATAATTTAGCAAGGTCGTTGCCTGTATTGCAGATGGAATGGATTAAAGCATTAAGACTTTATATATAAGAGTGATAATTTAGAATTCTACCGAGCTTTTTAACACCACATCGCACTATTTTGAGATATACTTTGGCTTTTGCGAGCAATTTGCTCAATGCCTTCATTCCATATGCCATTTTCCCGGTTTAGATCAAACGCATAAGCCACGGATTTAACCGAATAGGCCTTCGTCATAAGATACGAACAAATTTTTGATATATTGCTGTACTTGCATGAAAGTATTCACTGCCTTGGCACATTGCAATAATAACTATTGATTGCTCTGTATCAAAATAATCAGGTTTTTATATGTCGTTTAGGAATATGTTTTCTCAGCAAGACAGCATTACGCGGCTTATTTGCACAATAGTCAGTTCAACCGTCGATTTCGACGTTATTCACCGTATGCTCCATAACAGGTGGTGCAGGGACGGAAACTTGCGCGTGAATTAGTTTTAAGTGATAGAAGCCTTTCGCTGCCGCTACTGCACTCTCTCCTCGTCACCCACATGAGCCTGATGTCAAGACAGAGTCAAGAAGACAGGAGACGGGAGAGGTTGCAGGTGGCTGGCACGGCCGGAGCCGCCTCTGTGTGTCCCTTAACATCTGACGCGGATCCCACGGAGTGTCCTTGTAGAATGTGTCATTCGTTGCATCAGAGCACATCATTTGGGGGAGCGTAGGCGCTGATTTTGGTGGCAAACTAGTCTCCGCGAAGTAGCAGGCGGAGGCACATCAGGCACCCACATCCTCCGGTTGACCCTACTCAGAGAATCGGGTCTCACTGAGAGCAGCAATGTCCACCTAGTAGCGCGCTATTTCCCAAACAAATAGCGCCGTCTTCCGTTCCGGCCGGGTGCTCCTAGGATTTTCTAAAAGGGAACGAACATTTCAGGCTGCTAGTGTGAGTAAACTCAACCGAGCAGCTTGGAGAGTATGACCAGGGGTTTTGGGACGGGGATTATTGTTGTTTTTTGGGTTTTACAACAACGTATTTTGCGATCTGCAAGCCGCGGCAGGATGCAGAAGACATGATGGCCAGCATTTGTTGAGGCTTCTTTTTCTAGCTCCCTCCCCCCATGAGAAAGCATGTAGTACTGTCCCTTAAAAGGGCTCCTTTGACATCCCAGACGGCTGGCGAACTCCAAGTTGGGTCACGGTTTTGTTTAATGGAAGAGAGATCCGAGTTAGCCCGGTTACGGGGTTGCTGTTGCCCCCACCGTATGACATTTGGAGAGGGGGGAGGTGGAAATTTATGGAGTCAGACATACCAGGTGTGGATGTCCGGGGTGTGGCCTCTGGAAAGAACCCAACTTCGAGGAGCCACAGGTGAGATTTTCTACCGATTAGAGGTGGCCACAGGAGCATTCACCACCTTTCGAGACAAATGGAGTGACCTAATGCTATCTGTGTTGTGCTACACCTAACTAGTACTAACGAGTCCACTCACACAAGCAGCCTGGAATGTTCGTTCCCTTTAAGACAATCCTAGGAGCAACTGGCTGAAATGGAGGACGGCACTCGTTGCGTGGGTACTGGCTCGATACAAGGTGGACATTGCTGCTCTCAGCAATACCTGATTCTCTGAGCAGGGTCAGCTGGAGGAAGTGTGTTCCGGCTATAACCTTCATATGGAGCGGCCGGCCAAAGGCAGAGCGACGCGGAGCTGGTTTTGCCTTTGCCATCCAGAACGACATCATTTGGCGTCTGCCCTTTCTGTCTCAGGATATCAATGATCGTCTGATGAGCCTCCGCCTGCTTTTTCGGGACGACTAGTTCACCACCATAATCACCGCCTACGCTACCCCAATGACGAGCTCTGATGCGGCGAATAACAAATTCTACAATGACCTGCACGTTTTGCTGGTGACTGTGCCGAAAGAGGACATGTTAATTATTCTTGGTGACTTCAACGCCTAAGTCAGGACGGACCACGCTGCCTAGCAGGGAGTGCTGTGTCACCACGGTCTCAGAAGCTGTAATGAAAACGGGCCCCTTCTTCTGCGCATGTATGCAGAACATTATCTCCTGCTGACCAACACCTTCTTCCGCCTTCTGACACGAGAGAAGGCCACGTGGATACACTCACGGTCGCTGCGCTGGCAGCTGCTGGACTATGTTCTCGTCCTGAGAGGAGATTGATAGGACGTGCTGGTAACCAAGGTAATCCACGATGCCGATGGTTGGACAGATCACCGCCTCGTCATCTACCAGATGAGGCTGAACCCTCGCACGCCGTCAACAATGACGCAGATATCAGCAACATTCTCACGGAGGAAAACGGACTACACAAAGCCTACATGGACCTTTACACTGACGCCACCAAAGCAGCTTTCTTAAGATGCCGGCGCCTTGAACAGCAACGGCTGCGGGACATGCAGCATGCCTGGATGAACAATAAGGCTGAGGAAATCCAGAGGTATGCGGATCGCAATGAAATGAAAAACTTTTTCAAAGCCATCAAGGCCATCTACGGCTGCGTATCGGCTCCC
>WEDG01006413.1:0-32410 GCA_017591395.1 Schistocephalus solidus
TTTTTCCTGTGTTCTAAGGATTTGACGGCGCCAAGCAGTGCCAAATCAATAAACCTATTTATGTAAGCTTGAAGAAGCTATAAATGAATACGAATTTTGCTTTGTGGTAGGTTTATTACGAACAGGAGCTTTTTTAGCAGTTGGGCAAGATACAGATTTTTTAAAGTTATCTATTTCATGTCTTAGATACCTTAATTCCTGCTCCATCCCTGAGAATTTCTGCTTGAGGCTGAAACACCCCATACATATTTCGTCTTCGTAAGATACATTAGTTAAGCTTACTGAACTTTTACCCCGTTTAGCGGGAGGTGAACAAATAGCAGAATAACGATAGTTAAAATTGTTTTCTGCTTGTCCATTAACTTGCTTAACAAGATCCCTGCCAATATGGCCGAGTGGGTAGAGGCACCGATAGATGGTCCCAAGCAGCTTGGTCGTGGACCAATTTTTTGTGACAATAAACTTATGTAACTTGAGTTTTGCATGTTAGAATTGTCACAAAATTAACAGAGAGTCAGTTAGGATATTCAACAATAAGAATATGAAAATAAAAGGACTCAGCCTTTGGTTTGAGTCCCTTCCGCGATTGAGAGCAGATGCAGGGAGCACACAGCTGGCGTGAGTTTCAGAAAGCAGCAAAGATCGAGGGTCCAAGTTGCAATTTACAAACTCTGAGGAATATAAAGACAATTCTTTAATAATTTTTCCAGCACCGTGTCTTCTACACTGAGGTAGAGACTAAAAAACTCGTAGGCTCGAGGAACTTGAAATTCGAAACCAATTTCAAACAACGCGCCGTGGATATGTGCAAAAAATGCGCCTACGTGTTCAAAAACGCTTTAAAAAAACTATAAATAGTATGCAAAATATGTAGGAATGACTCAGGCGTTTCGGAGATGTTGAAGGTCCTGGATAACTTCAGATCTTCACGAGGTTGTAAAAATTTGGTTCCTTGAGTGGTTATCAGTTGCTTTTGGTGCAGAGGCTGTGTATTCAAATTGAATAAGATTATAAACAAATTCCAATTTGATGCCATTTTATGACGAATTTCTGCACGAGAAAAAATTCCAGATGAGCAGGAAGCAAGTAAGTACGTGCAGTTGAAACAGTTTTGTCCGGAACAGTCCTAGTGAAGTGGAGACGAAGATCAAATTGTCCAAGTTGGAGAACAGATAACTGGTGGTTCTTATAGGGTCTTCACGGTTATTACCCTTTTAAACTAAATCACGCGCAAGTCCCCGTTCCTGCACCTCGCTTTCGCGGAGCATACGGTGGACCTCGTCGGACTACGACAGTCGAACTGTCGTATGAAGCCCCAGGCAAAATCTTGTATGAAGCCCTTCAGTGGAAGGAAAGAACAAGAATCGGGCTTAAGAAAGTGAATATTTACCGTTAACAAGAAATTTGTTTAACAGCTGTCTTTGCTGTTAAAATTAAAGAAATGGCCGCATCGAATGAAAGAACGGACATTCGTGTTTTTTAAAAAATTGGATCGACTAGCGAAATTATATTTGCATAAGATACTATATGCAAAATCTGCCAGCCGGCGTTAGTCTACGCAAAATTTTTTATTCCGTAAACAACACGCACTCTGCGAACTAGGAGCATATAGTGAACGTGACTGGTAGCCGCAATCGCCCAGTTAAAGCCACTGCAAAAGAACGCGGTAATTTATAATTTTAAAAGAACACGTCTGATGGTTAATGTTGCTGAAAACTAGTGAGTAACATATTCCTGAAGAAAGAAAATGGTCTTGTGACAGTGGAATCTAGTCCCCGTCATCCTGCAGGACCGATTAGTACCTATGTCAAATAATAGATATCCCCGTTATCTGTATTTATGTGCAACGCTTTGATATGAGGAAGCAGTGCCTTCCTTAAAGAAACTATCCTACATCAAATTAAGATTTTAGTAAAAGTGGCAGTTAACGTCCAGCCCATTCGTGCCTATGATTTTACACATTCTATATTAATTGCTGACAAAATTGATTTGCCATGAGTAAAAACGGAATGCAAGGAGGAGGGAATTATTTAACAATTGACGCGAATGAGTGTGACTTAGATTCTACAGAAGTAACAATGCCACAAAGAATAAATTGCGATCGTTATTGGAGTATTCTTTAAAAACTAAAATTCATCCTTCAAATGAAAAATAAATTTTCAAGGAAAAATTTGAGTCTGATGATTAAATAATTCAACTTGAACAAAATGTGAGTATGTTGAGCATCCAGCCAAGACTTTATGCATGATAAAATCGGAACTGAAAGATAAACATACTGTTCTGTAGACATTCGGTAGACGAAGTTAAATATTTATCTACTCCTACTTATAAAATATCTCTGCAACTGCGTCTAGACTCAACTGCGACATTCTTTTACTCAATAGACCACCCAAGATTCAGTATACCTGCTATAACTCCTAATATCTTACACTATTTTCCTACGTTTGGCGGTTCTTGGCGATTTTTAGTTTACTTTCATGCCTAGTGTTCGACATTCGCGACGTTTTAAGCTGAAAACCTCCTTATAGATGCACGATCATCAAGGAATAAACAGGTTACATCCTGCTTTCTACATGGAAGTGTGTCCTAGCAAAAATCTGTGGTGCATCAAGGAAGCTTGATACCTTAAAAGTCTCACAAACAACGTAAAAATGTTAACTTCAGCACCGCACACTGCCTTGTCTGTGCAGTATCATGAAGCTTCAAAGTTCAGTCTCATGCTCGTTTGAGCCAAAGAATCTGAGGCATAGAAATCTAAACACACAGCAATCACACAAATGCAATGGCACAATCCCTCAGCCTTGACACCAGAACCAAGGGTTCCCATTGTTTTACTTTATCAAGTCTATTGTACAATAATCAAAGCACCTTTTTAAATATTTTCAGATCGCACTTGTTTATTTTTTCGGTTGCATTGCAAAACTGAAGAACTTTAAACTATCAGCAGATTATTTAAAATCCACACCCAACCTTAGTTATTTTACTCATATACTCAAGCTATATAGATTACCACCACTAATGCGATTACACTACACTGGAACCCTTACTGTTATGGACATATAAGTTGTTTCCTACCTCGCCCGGGACGTCTATTAATGCCCTCATCGCAAAAAATTTTGTCGGGCTTAATAGAATCTCTTCCTTGCCAAAAGAAACCTGTTGGCCCTTATCGAAATTTAGTCGGCCTTTTTCTTCTGGTTCTTACGAGTTTCCATTCCCCCACTTATTCCATTTCGATGTCGGAATATCGTCACTCTCTTATTGAAATGCAGAAAAACACTTCACATCATTATCGTCCGCCACCACGCCGCTTTACACCATACTGGGCTGCTGAGATCCAAGGTGGTGAAGAGGTTGCCAAAGAAATTGCAAAGAAGTACAGGTTCGTATACCTAGGACAGGTAAATGACTGTCAATTATCTCATAATTCTTGTATTGCGTGGTATAATTATGGTTTTGTGTTTTCACTCCATTTCCTGTTTAAATATTTGTTTCGTGTCCGAATTTATTGTCTTTCTATGTTCATTTACCGACCAATTCTATCTATTCGCGTCCCGTCGGTTCTCATACCCTTTCAACGTAAGTTTTTTTAAAGTGACGCATCCTGTAATATCAGTACTTGCTTAACCCTTGTGTAAATCAGGAGGGATGTCGTCACGCAAATTCCTGTCTCCAGTGCTCATCTGTCTAGAATTTATTTGTAGCGGGCAACACGGTCGCTGGGCTTGACTCAAAGCTGTAATATGTTTTCATCTTCGGAAAACATGCTCAACAATATTTTTATCAAAATGCCTTAGTTGCCACCCCACTTGGTCATTCCATCTTCATGCCAACATATTTAAGATTTAATTTTTCTTAAAAACATTATTGGCCTCTGTGGGATCTTCCGAAGAATATGTCGCATTTCAGCGTTACTTTTGGCA
Source organism: Schistocephalus solidus (assembly GCA_017591395.1). Lineage (NCBI taxonomy): Eukaryota > Metazoa > Platyhelminthes > Cestoda > Diphyllobothriidea > Diphyllobothriidae > Schistocephalus > Schistocephalus solidus. The sequence goes on from WEDG01006413.1 coordinate 3,924, forward strand.
CATACTGTTTATGTAAACGCTGCCAGTGCCATTTGATGTTATTCATCCATTTCAATAACCAGCAGACAAGTTTACAACAATGTAGCAAAAATGCTCCTAAAGTGATAAAAAAATAAGCATAAAATTTCGTTCGGTTTCTTTAAAATACATTTCTCAATATCGTGGAACATCTATTTAACTTGTTGCTCAATAACCTAGATAGGCTGTATACGGGTTACCGCTTTGGCTTGTTAATTCTCAATTTCTTTATTTAACGCTTTCGTCTGCACTGAATTTGAGATACGAGTTGGCTGAGTGCATTTTGCGTTTTTCAGTGTCTTTTTGGTCCCGACATCCATGTTTACCTAACTCTTTGTTTGTTAGTCTGCACCGTTTATATGCGTGTGCTAAATGTCCATTAGCGTAAAAGGCATGTCATCAGTACCAGTTTTTTAGTTTTGAGTGCGATAAAGGTAAATTTACATTAACGGAACGTTTTACTTCCTTGAGAATCGTCTGCTGGCTACCTAGTGCAAGAAACTTCACGCTATCATATGAAATCTGAGCCGACCTTCAATATTTTGATTAGAAAGTTCGTATAAATATTTCTGCAAGGTGCTATTAAATCCTAGCGTTTTCAATTCTCGTTTGATTTGTAGACTTATTGCCTGTTTCGAAGGTGATTAACTCAGCTTCTTTTTAAGAAACTACCAAAATAATTATTGGCACTATCATTTTAGTCCCCCTATTTCGCTTATTTAGTTCATTTTTTGACAATTTTTTGCTGTTTATTATGCGAGTTTCGACATTTGCAACCTAAGACAGCCACTTACTATGATAAGTACATTGGCAGTCCATTTAATTTTACTCGATACTATACTGTTATAATGGGCCTCTTTCCATTACTAGTATTCTAAGTACTCAGTTATAATATTTAATGGGAATTGTCGTTAATATTTTTAGGCCTATTAACTTTTTCTGCGTTTTATCGAAACGAATATGTTTAATATGAGGTGTTGGTCCTACAAAGAAACGCACAAATTTATTTCTTTAGGTCGGCCGTTTAGAAATATCTTAATCTTTATGAAAGTACTCTCGTGAAATCTCCCACTGCCAGCATAAATGTTTTTACTTCCCAGTGTCAACAACTTCGTATGAAAAAAACCATAGGAAGTAATATATTTCAGAATTTTTTTGTAAAATTCTTCCGCCCATGAACTTAACGCAAGCAGATATTTTATACGGTTATGCGAAGCTTTTTAATAGTTGTAGCTTGTGTGGCTCTCAGTCATAGATCTCACGTCATGGTATGCGAACTTATATGAGCCTTTTTTCTGGCCATATCAACCTCCTCATTTAGGAAATTTTTAGTTTCTAAAGTCTTTTAGATCTCCAATTTTTATAAGTATGGATTGTACATGGATACGAGAGATAGCTTTATTTATGTCAAGGTGCCGTCAGTCAGGCGTTAAATATTGGCCGAAAATCATCGATGAGATTCCAAATTAAAACACCCCGAATCACGTTTAAACGATCATCTGTTGGTGTTTAAGTAATCACTTCATGCTCATCTATGTGTTAAAAAGTGTGTATTTATAGTTCGTTTGCAAAGTCTGCATATATCCAACACTTTTTTCCGAACGGATGACCAAAATTAATTTCTGACGTCAATGCTGTTGAAAATTTATAGTTTTTTTCTAGCTGTATGCTTTACAATGTGATATAATTTACAATTTAGGAAGGTCTTATTATATTACTGTCGAAAATCCAACATTATTATCAGGGTAACCTGCAATACTCGTGTGTATGAACACTGCTCATTTAGTATGCACTTTGATCCATACCCCTGCACAGGCACAGGGAGATTCGGGGTTGCGTGAATCCCCTTCCGGCTAAATAAATAGCCCAATGTTTTTTTAACTTTACCTACAGGGGAAAATGCACATTTTGCTTAACACGATAACATATATACATGCTAACATCGAACCGAAAAAGACAAGGGAGACCGGAATGGCCATTTATGGCTTATTAGCCCTCATCAGCCGGTCATACCCAGATTTCAGGTGCGGATCACCTGATATTGTTATACTCAATGACCAAAGGTCGCGGTTTCGAACCACAGGTGATCGAATTGTGGGATTGGGTATGACTGACTGATTACGGCTAATTTGCCAGAAATGGTCATTCTGGTCTCCCTTGTATTCACTGATTCTACCTTATCATCATTTACTACACGTCGATATGCGATTGACTGTGACGGCTGTAAAGTGAGCTCCAGGGCGCAACGGAACATAAATGTTCTCTAACCAGATTGTTGAAGGCCGCACTATAATAATATATATGATATATGCCTATATCACTAGCCGCTACGGCTACTAGCGGGGTCCTAGAGTGATCCCCAATTTACAACGAGACGAGTGAGTTCCGTTAGGGATCGAACAGTCTATATTGCAATGCCATTTGCTCAATTGTAACCTTTGTCCGACCGTTCTTAACTCAGCATCTGTATATTATCACTTAAGGGGACAAGGTGCTAACTTGCTTGAACTTTTATTGAATCATATTTTCTGTCCATCACTTAGGCGATCTCGTCTAGCTAATATTTCCAAGCTACAAGGAGCTATAGGAGAATGTCGATCCGCATTTTTTATTCAATATATAATGAATATTGACGAGTCAAGTCTCTAGGATTACTACTTCTGTTCGAGCAGCCATCATTAGTGAGTCATTGGCTAACTCCAGGTTTTGAAACCTGGGGCTCTTAGACCACTGAGTGTTGACTCCAGTGATGTAGCATGGAACCTCGTGACCATTCGCCTGCCACTTACGATCGGGAACGATAAGTAGTGCAGACACCACGGAACAAACATAGTCTCTGCTGCAACGAGATCATTAATCGAACCTCACCCTGACACCGTGAATCCAACTCTCGGCCATAGATTTTCAACGTGGCCTGCCCGTACACCCACACCCAACTTGTTCTTTTCCTTACCGAAACCCAGTGTGATCGACCGCTGCACTAGGGAGGGGGGGGGGGGCTTGGGCCGACTGAACGAACTAGATCAAAGCCTAGCGAAGAAACTTTGAACCCGCCGCCTCCCCTTTATCAGGTTGTCGCATCTCCACACTTTCCGTCTCATGTGGCATGCGTTCTTTGCCCCCGCTGACTATCTCTCCCCCTGCCCTCGCGCCCACCCCTCCTTCCCGAAGGCCCTTAGTTCTTGAACTGCTAGATGAGTGGCCTATTTGTTTCCAACATTTCCACCCTAGCCTTGCCTTCGCAGGCGATGGGCCGAGATTCGACGCTGAACTACGATATGCTTGCGCATGCGCGCTCTTGCTAACGCTGGTCGGTATGTGTGTGTTTGTGTGAGCGTGTGTGCGTGTGCGACCCGTGTCCGTGTTCAAAAGGTCCCGCTTCTGGGACATATTTTGATATGGCCGGGGGTTTGCATCGTGGACTGTTGACAATGCCTTACCTGACAGGCCTGGGTTCGGGTGCGTGGGTCAAGGCCTGACAGTTCACGTTGTTGGCTGTCAAAAGGCCACTTGCCCTGAGTCTGTAACAGTGACTCAGACAGCAAACATCGTTGCGTCCCGTCTGTCGTGATCTGAGAATATGTGACTTTGGGGCTACTCATTGTAGTGACGGTTATTGGAAAAAAAGCCTGGACAGCAGAAACCCTCACCAGTACTGCTCTCAATGCCGCAGTAGTTCTCCTAGAACAGGACTGTAACGTTAACTGATGCAACGTCTCTTTTTTCAGGATCCGTGCATCAAGTAGGGCAAATTTGTCCGGACCATAATTACTCTGACTGTAGCTTCCTCTGCTTAAGTGTATTTATCTGGTTTTACAGTCACAATTGTACGCTGTTTTCGTGTACGCACTCACTCGAAGTATTTACTCCCCTTTCTACACGTTGTGCCTTAATAAATGTCATCTTATTCCGGGCATTTAGAGCATGCATTTAGTTGGTTACCTGACTTCGCCCTTTCTTGATATACTTTTTATGCTTTCCATAACCGTTGATCATTAATCGTGGTAGGAGCTATAAGAAGGTGTTTTTCTTTCACCCATGCACGTGTCACTGCATATGCTTGTTATCTAACAGAGTTGGAGAGCTGGAGCCCGTACCACTCAAAGCAACCTCGAATTACTGCACCGTAAAACAAGTTAATTTTAACAACTGAAGAATTCGATCTCTTCACCGCAACCGCAAATTTGGCCTTTCTATGGCATCAAGGATAGACAGGCGTCAGCATCTCAGACAATTTGGGAATCGAACCTAGTTCTCGCGAGTTATTTTGTCCAAAAAATCCTGATATTAGCCTCTTCAATCAAAGCAAATTCATTTGTCGACACTTGGCGAGAGCAAATACTGATCTGGTGTTGGCGAGGCTCCATCGTCCCTCCAACTATTCCAGCTTGGGAAGCGGAGGTTGCGGGTCCTCTGGGAACCATATAGTGGACATCGGTTCCCACAACAACTACCACATCCGCACTGAAAATATTCCTTTCTTTCTCCTCCCCCCCTCCTAGATACTACCAGGTGTCTACTACTTCAGGCATCTGCGAGTCGTCAAACGCTCCGCCCATATGAACACATACTACCAACGCCAACTCTTTCTTGATCCCCACGTAAGTAGATCAATTGTTTAAACAATTCTGTGCTCTCTTCAATCTACCTGTAGCCTCAACTTTTTGCAAGCCTGTGAATACCGTGTTGCCGATTCAGCCTCAACTGTCACTTTACGAAATTATAAACGGAGTTTTAGCCCGGCAATCGAGCTTGAGGCGTGAGCGTGTGCGTCTCTCCATGCCATTGTGTCCCTCCTGGTGCGGGACGGCGGGGACATCGATGACTCATACGTCTGTGGAAGTGGCAACTGTCCCCCCCCCCCCCTACCGGAACACCTCGTGCCCCCTGTGCGGTGGTCGGAGGGCCACGACTTTAGCTTAGGACTCGCTTATCAAAGCCCGCCCACTCGTGGCCACATCTTTACCTCATCTCCTCCAACGCGCCCCAGCATAGTCGCCAAACAGCTAGGCGCGGGCTAGGGCCCAAAGGCTCAAACTGCAATTACCGTAGGAACCTAGGCCGCTGCGACAATAGAGACCGCCAAGGCCGTTCCCGGCGCAGTTTAGAGTGGACCTATGCCTTGCGGTACAGCGTCCACCAGCCGTCTTATGATTAATGTCCGAGTTCCACAGACAGTGTAGCCTTTCCTCTGACGAGATTCAAGGCATTATTTCGTTAACACCCATATCTAATGTGTCCTCATTAGAACAAACCGGACGCCCTGAACGTCGTGGCTTTGAATGGCCAACTGCCGGCATAATTCGGTCCTCGTGGTACACAATGTAGGTGGAGTGACTGAATGGAGAACCAAGAGTGAGGACTTCGTAAGGTTGCCTTCAAGTGAGCTCCGAGTCGCTCTGGCCTGTGTGGATCAGGCCGTGTGTGTGGTACATTTAGACGGTGTGGTAAATGCTGCGATACTGTGTCACACTATTCACCGGTGTTGCACCCACTTCGTGGGGCATGCAATAGACATGGTCGCTCCTGATGATTCAACTGTCAGTAATGTTCTCTTTCTGACCGTGAGCACGACAAAATTAGACTCAGCTTCCTGCTCATAGTGTAGCCCTTATCACACGATGCGACATGCCGGCGGGAATACAGGTGGGGCCCCCTATAGTCAGAATTTATCTCGACGGCCAAACATGGTCCGTTTCCTGCCTTCTAGGGGCAAAATCTTTAAAAATGGGGCAGCTGACGCCTTTTGGACTCCAGGAGGACAGAAAGGAGGTATCTAAGTCAGACTCACAGAGCTGGTCAGCCGCTCTGGCAAAATGGGCTCAGATGGTCGTTGCAAAACTGCCCCCGGGAGCAGGTGACATCAACTGGTTGATCAGTGACTATTGCGAAACCGAGCTCCATGGTCTCTGGAGGGCTCTTCATGTAAACACATTCGATGCAACTCTAGCGTGATTCCTACCCTCCTTTTTGTTCCTACTTCAGCATAACCTTCAAAATGTTGTTAGAAGACTGCTATGGCGGCTTGATATCTCCTCTAACCTGGTCTCATAGTGGATTAAAATCCTGGCCTCAAATACGATGGGCCGCTGGTGCTCACGAACGAGAATTGCCGTGGACAGAATGTGCCAGTATGAGAGTGCAGAAGAAAGCGTTGCCAGTCTGTTCGATCAGTAAAAAGAGGGACGAAATCTTCCGCTTTTTTGATTCGAACGGAAGACTCCACTGTAATTTGAAGCTTGGTGAAATTTTTGGGCTAGTTTATCGCTGATGCAACGGCATACCACTGGAAGAGGTGCGAAAGCTTACTGGTTGAGCCCCAGATACTGTGGTTGACTGTAACACCAGTAAAATCCAAAACAAATCAATGAGGCTTGATTTGCCGGCGCCGTAATTACAATCTTAGTCGTCTTTTAGCCGGAGATGTACCTGCCGAAGAAAACGATGGGGATCCAGTACAAAGTTATTGGAAACCACGGCTCACGCTTGATGGTACATAGGTTCTTGTATTGTGTTAGGCTACCGGTGTTAGTTGCTTCTACGTACACCAACGAGATGCAGAGACGAATGCGAAGTAGAAGCAGATTCAACCGTGAATTCCGCGAATGACCAACTTATGGGCGAATTTATCAGACTTTGCACGATCATAAAATCGTCACTTATCTGGAAAAGTACCTTGACTGGAATCCAGGTGTGCACCTCCATCAAATCGAGAGGACTTTCTGAGTCAGCAAGATTGAGATTTTGAAGAAAAATCGTGGAATTCCACAGCAGCTACTTCAGGGGCACTTGGATGAAAACTGCTGTCGTGTTTTGTAGGGAAATGAAGGCCGTTTCGTAATAATCCTACGTGACATTAAAAAGTCTATGCTTTTAGTTGTTGTTATTTAACGTGGATGCAGTTTTTACAATATACACGACATATGTCATTTGACTCAATTGCAAAAAAACTGGTGACCTCGGTGGGATTCGAACCCACGACAGCGCAGCGAGCCCTCCAGTTAACTGAACTACGAGGCCCCACCAGGAGCCGTGTGTATAATCACACTTGGGTGAAGTTACCTGCCTGGCCTACTGCAACAAATAGAATAAACCATCCATGATACAGTAAACTGACCGTCCATGCAGGATTTGCTAAGCAATCAATCGAGGCCACCGAGGTTTTCACAAATGGGTCAAATGAATTATTCAAATATGTCAAAACCCCTTATTACTTAAATGCCCCATGGTGGATTCTAGGTTGATTGTTTAGGAAATCCTGCTTGGACAGTCAGACTAATGTATCAGAATTGGTGGAATCCATACGTTTTAGTAGGCTGGGTGGGTAACTTGACCCAAGTGTGATTAAATGCATGGCTCTCGGTGGGACCTCGTGGCTCAAGTAGCTGGAGAGTTTGATTGTACTGAAGTCTTCTCCTTGCGGTCATGGGTTCGAATCCCATGCAGGCTGTTGAGTTTCTCAGGACTGGGTCAAATTAATTATTCAAATCTGTTAAAAACCCTTAATAGTCGACATATGTTAAATCTTATTCTGATTTTTGACCAGAACCTATAGGCATCACGCTATAGTAGCACGTCGTGGGCTACAATCCTATGCTTGACTTCGTCCGCCTTATATGTGTATCATTAGCTTCATTATTTCAGTCACTCCCCGTTCCTCATGTGCCGTCGTCCGCTCTTGTAGCCCTTGCAGTTGCGCCAGCAGGTCCACCTGTGTGATCGCGGTGAGAGGTCGAGATAGGCTCTTTTATTTTAACGAATGCGCACACGTTTCATACAGAGGTATTCGTTTTTGCACGGCTCCCGGTGGGGCCTCGTAGCTCAGTTGGCTAGAGCGTTGGCTGTACTAAAGCCATCCCCTTGCTGGCGTGGGTTCGAATCCCACCGAGGCTGCCGAGTTTTGCACAAGTGGGTCAAACGAATTATTCAAATCTGCTAAAATCATCTACTAATTTTTGTATCTGACGCCGGCCTCTTATCCACCGGGGCCTCTCGTTCTCATTCCGTCAACCACCGTCACTCTCGAGGTTACTGTCATCGTTGTCACCGACGCCGCCGCCGCCATCATCATCAACAACACCAACAACAACCTCATCACCTTCCTAGTCATCGTTCCCAGTGCTTGAAATGAAGTAGCCCACTGGTTCACAGTAGTGGTCGAACAAGATCTAGGAATTGATGTCACTTGTGGGAAAAAATATTGAATGCGTACTGTCCCGCATGGAGAGCACGTTTGAAAATTTCATGAGCCCTCCTCCCTCACTCATCGTCATTGTTCTGCTAGTGATTCGGCGGGCAGTGACTGGTCAGCAGGGCTAGGTAACGAATTTGCGGGGGAGGGGGTGAAGGAAGGCTGGTTTTTTTGTTCACGTTAAGAGTGACTGCCGAAAAACAACACACTTTATTTTCGGAGACAGTTGAGGACGATCACCGCATACCAGCGCGTTGCTGTTCACACCACAGACCAGCCAGACAACGAAGGTAACGTATAAGTCAGTCTGACAGGAACATGTTTCTGCTCATCCGTCAATTTCCCTCCACCCTAGGGAGGTAAGAAGAAAGACAGTTCTGACACCGGTACCTTCACAGGGCGATCCGTAAAATGTCTTGTCTTTCTAACATCGTGTTACGAAGGTTGGTCATGGGTGCAGATAGGGATAGCGAGCACAGCTACCATCTGTTGTCGAATAGGAAACTGGATTCCCATTCCGCTTAGGGCCTCAGGGAGCAACAAGAAGAACATGGCCCATGCACACTACAGTAGGCCGATTTGTTTGAAATGATAAACTGGCCACTGAACACACAGGCGCAGTGATGCAGAGAGCGCGAAGATAGATTAGGTTATTTGCGATCAGACTGGACTCGAACTCTGCCTGCTGGAGGCAATTAGCGGCCCAAGATTTACTCTCTATCAATGGGGCTCGTAAAACAATCAGACGACTAAGGAGCTAAAAGTATAACTAGGGCCTGCTGTCTGTCCTTTGATCTTTTCCAGACTGGGCCAACTTGACGATGCCAGGCGGAGGCCTACCGCACGAATTAATTCAGCGGCCGGTCTGTCTGCCCTAGATCAGCGCAGTATGGGCGCCTAATTGATTAGTTTGTTAACAATACAGCGGACTTTCCAGAATCCCGCTGTCGGCGCACTTCAAAGGCCAGAAACTGTGGACTTTCGCCCTTATGTGAAACAGTATTTTTTGCCTGGGATTGAATTTTGGTCAGAGACATTCAAGCAAAATAGAAACACTATAATAGCTCATTGAATTTAGGAAGATAAGCAAGGCCATTTTTGGCCTTCCTGTAGCTTTTCGCTGTAATTGCGTCTAATATGGGTTTCCCTCCCTTAAACGAACCTTTAGCACGCATAGAAAAACGTGACCAACACATATCGTGGTACTGCGTAGGCAGGGGAGTGAACCAAATGCCGTTCCAAACGGGACATAGCTGAGTGTGGGTTATGAAAAAGGAGTGAGACGGATGCTCGGCAAATCTTTTCCCGATACTCCAAATAAAATTATATTAAGCCCCTGTGAGAGGGATGTATCCAGTCAAAATCTGAAGGAAATATTACTTTTGCATTAATCTACTATTAGAGCACTCGCAGGCAGTACGAAAAAACCTTGGGGCATGTGGCAGTGTATAAGTCGTCCCCAACGATGGTCACAAATTTTTTTTCCATAAGGTAGTAAAGAAGACCTAGCATCGGTCCCTCACTCTATCTCCTCCAACTATTTTCCTGTGTCCGCAATGAGACTGAAGGGTGAACGCCCTCTACGCGTGCCAAGTGCGCGACACACTTGTTGGCCAAATTTCACCCGGAAGGCCATTTCCGTCGCAGAATATAGGCACTGTTTCGGGCCCGAAACAACTGCGTACTGCAAAGTGACTACGAGAGAAGTGCTTGGCAATGCACACCGTCTCAAGGGCGGGGCCATAGAGTAGAATGCTTTGGAGACAGAAGCAGAAAGAGGGTGAGGGAGGAAGGGGTGAACGACTGGTGTTCAGGCGGAGATAATTGGGTAATTGCCCTAGAGACGACCATTTAGCGGGCGTGTGCAACTTCTACTTGGAGTCGCTAGCTGATACTGAAAGCATATGTCTTATTCGTGTCATATTTCGTTGTGCTTCGCACTTAGCTGTCACGTTAACGTGCTCAATGTTTTTTGAAATGGTACGTATATCTGCTAATTTCTACGTGGAGCCATTAGGGTGGCAAAAGCCAGCAGTTTGTTTCTCTACCCAGCGGTCATCAGCTACCCAATTTTTGTGAGTCTCTTTGCAAACGAGCTTCTGAATTCTACCTGTTTTTGATTCTATTTCCGTTCCATACTGTCCGACAATGTATCCTCAAAAATGGCTTACGTTTTCCGTTTCTAGAACGAAGCATTGCAAGTGACACACTAAGTTTGTCTTGTTAACTAACGCCCCCACTGTAAATTACAAACTGTGATAGACCTTTTAGCATCCCTTAGCTCGAGCTGTGGAATATGGGCTAGGTAGAAGACGTTTGCTGCTATATAGGACTACGAAACCCGGGTTAATTGACTCGATGTACGGCTCCACGAGTTTCAAAAATCTCTCCATCTAGCGAGTTAGTTATCCTCGTCTTGCGGCTTGAACCCAGATACAAACTTTCTGCGTACTTGCTCCCCTTCCTGGGGAGAGAAGCTGTTGTAAACACAGGATTTTGCAACTGCGTCCCGCAAAGTATAACGAACTATCTCCTTTAACCAAACCGAGAACCGGATATATTATCCATGGAAAGGGTCCGTACCAATCCGGCTGCCATCTCGGGGCAAATAAAATCCGCCCTAGATGAGCGTAGTAGATAAGCCTTACGTCCATGAGGCTATGTCATCTTATTTGAGCGTTTTCTTATTCCCATCAGTAAGTACTGTTGCGAAGACCACGCCTGACCACGCCCAGGCATCAAAAGATATTAACCGGCGAACCTGGGGACATTGGGCTAATCAATACTACTGGAATATCTGCTGACGCTGTCCAACCATCCTTGTAAATTTAACTCCCCCCCCCCCCCACCCGGCCGTTTCTACCTCAAAAGAGCGGAGGATGAATGCTGGTCAGTGCTTATAGTCTGTCTGTGTTTAATCAGGATAGTGATGATTATGAGTTTTAGACTTTGTGGGTTGTGACCTGACACGCTTATTTGGACTGAGAGAAGGAATGGGAGATGAAAGGCCCGTTTATGGGAAATGTCAGAGAAGGACCACGAAACCAGGAAGGCACCCAGACATGGGTTGAGGTATAATTAGACCCTCTGAGATCTCCTAATTAATTTTTGCGAACTTTTTCTGAGAAGTCGTCATTACCCACAACGGAAACGCATTAAGAAGTGTTGCGATTACAGGTTAATGGCTTTGTAGTAGTCGACAAAGAACGTCCCGCAGACGACCAAATAGCTGGCACCAGATGGTCAATCATAAGGCCTCTATATCTTCTCTTGCAGACAATTGCTAGTCTTTATGAAGGCCAAAGGATGTGGTAGGCCCAGACGGTGTGTACAAAGCCCCAGCTTGCCACACGAACGAGGGATAAGTATAGGGTTTTAGTATTTTCAGTAAAATCCAACACCTGATAAATCGCACAGTGGACGTTGATCCTGGGAAGAAATTGGGCAAGCAGACAGTGAGAATTGAGAATGTAGAAGAAAAACCATACATAATTTTTCCAAAAAAATGTTAAGTACCAGTTCTTTCTGCTAAACTCAGAAGTGCTGATTTCTCCACTTGAGGATTAAACAGTAGTGAGGAACGAGACACGAAGGCCGTTTCACTTTCAAAGGCTCCGAATAAATTACTACTATTCAGATCTTGCTGGTAGCCCGAATGTTGCCGTCTTAGTACGAACTCTACCACTGCGCATGTATGACAATGGTTCGTGGCTTGGGAGGGTGCGGACTGACGGGATAGCTCGGGCCTCGTAGTAAGTACCGTGTTTGCCCCTCTACAAGGAGCGATGCTGTAGAAGCGCTGGACCAACAAGGGTGCTAGCTGAGGGCATGACAGGTGTTATTGCCGATGCGCATGGATTTGGTGTGATGGCACGCCTAGACACAGATTCATGCCACGCCAACAACCTGCGCCTGATCCCACCTTCAGTCTTCCTGCCTCTTTAATCACACCAGGCCCGAGTGTGGTAGATGCTGCGCAAGTTACACGCAAATCGTCGTCCCCGAGTGCACCCTCTTGTGGGCCCACGGTGGGTATAGTCGAAAACTACGGTCAAACTGTCGCTCCGTCGATGGGAAGAGTGAGAAGCAAGCTCAGTGGAGCCCTCTTACTCGGGCCTTCATGAACTCTCACACGTTTCGGATGCACACTGCCGTCATATAGATCTGCTACAGGCCACGGAGACCAGGTCATGTGTGGCACACGTAGACTGGTCGTTTAACTTGGCTAGCTAAACCTATTCTCCGGCCGGGCGGAAGTTGTCTTGCTCCTGGAGCCATACTGATGGAGGAGGACTGAGTGCGATAGATGCAGCAAAAGTCTGTATCATTATAAGCTAGTTTATGCGCAGTCTCCGCCCTGTTCCCACCACTCCGTGTGGCACACAGTTTACGTCATTGTTCTCAAACGAAAATTTTAAAGAAAACAAGGAAAAGGTTATGCACCGTCTTAGAGATGCCTCAATTTTCATTCCGACGGGTCATACAGGCAAACTAGATGCAAGGAGCGAATGCTGGAATAGTTTTGACCTGAGACATGAGAAACCCGATAGTTGGAGCAAGAGAGAGAGATAGATCGATAGAGAAAGAGAGGCAACAGATAGGCATTTGCTACCAAAATACACATGATAGTTCGACCGTCGTTTCCGATGATGTCCACCGTAGGGACGGTGGCAGGGACGGTGATTTACACTGAATTATAGTGAGAGTAGACTTTCACGGCATCTATCTCACTTTCGGTTCCACTACTCCACCTGGACCCGAAGTCGAGTCAGAGTAAAGAAGATCGGAGATAGAAGATGGCGTGAAATACACTCACACACGCATACCGGCAGTAAAACAGTCGTTGGCGACGATATGAACCATATGCCCAACAGCATGTTGGGATTAGGGCCAGTAAATTCCTAATGATTTAGTTTACAGTGGTTAATTAGGCTTGCGACGCATCTACCGCACACCTCCTCACCTACCCGGCTTTGGTGTGAAAACAAAGTCAAGAAGCCCGGAGGTGAGATCAGGCGCAGGTGGTTGGCGCTTCGTGAACCTGCACCTAGGTCTATACACAAAAGTCTAGGGTTTCACTCAACAAAGGAGGGGGGAGGTGTCTAGTATCCCAAAAATTGACTTAAGCACGCTTCTCGACGCAAGGATGGCTTAGTCGCATCCAAGTCAGTATTGGCGACAATGTCCCTGCCTGTGTCGGCGTGCTAATGATTCATCGTTATTGTCACCTGAAGCAGTTTTACTCCACGCACTCAAATAAAGTCTTAGCAGTGAATTTGGGTGGACCCTGTTGAGTAGGCAGCGACTTCAGAGGGTTTAGCATTACTCTCTCCCTATCCACTGACGCCTACTCAACCATCCTAACTGGAAGTAATCTTTCTGTTTCCCCGACGTACTTCCTTTGCTCACATTGTCAATAGAGCCGGTTAAGGACTCCAGGCGTTTCCTACCGTAGCAGCGGGCCTATCAGCACCAGTACGTGGCACCCGCGGTTAGTCTGCGGTTTGTGTACAATGCCATCTCAGCGTGATGCGAAAGGCTGATGACGGCTTCCGGGACTTTCTTGAGATCTGCGAGAGCGTCCGCAAAATTAGAGTTTTGTCTCTAGGACGTTTTATATGGGCCAGTTGACGAATCTGTGTGATCAATTATCCGCTGTGAGCACAAGTCAAACGCACTTTATTCAGGCACCAACTGATTCAATTCGGTGCATCGTCGTCGGTGTTGACGAAGCGCCCTCACGCAACTGCCTTTATGACTCAGTAGGTGGTTGCTGTTGAAACTCAGTATTTGAATCGTACTTGCCATCCGGCTGGACATTTCTGCTACCGATATCTTTGCCACGGGCCAGAACACAGAAGAAGATTCCTACTTCCACCTTCTGCCTTGGAAGATGCCAGTGATGCCGCCGTCGGTATCCTCCGCAAATGGAGCCCAGAATTTCGACTTTTGGTGTTGTAGGACCACTCATTCCAAACTTTACGTGACCGCATGAGGCATGATTCCATAATGCGGCTAACCATTGGTTTGCCTGAAACCTGCTCGTAGAATGTGCCGTCCAACCTCAAGCATGCGTTAGCGCAACTTCAGAGACTGGAGGATTTTGATTTGTCCGAGACTATGCTTTTTGTTAGCATATTTGTAATGGAGGTTATAGGAGTGGTAGGGGAGAAAAATGTTACATGTACAGATACCACAACCTCCTTCAGCATAAGATTCACCCCTCTAAGTTTCTTCAAGACACGTATTGACTAACTGACTATGGTGTCTGTACGGACGCTCAGAAATTTGAGACTCAGAAATGGCCGCTTTGCCATTCAGAAAATTCACAAGAGAACCAGAGAGCTGTGCTTTATTTGAAAGTATCATTTCAAAATTTTCAGCAAAAAGGCTTCCATTCACTGTGGATACAATTGGTAGACAAAAGAGAAAGAAAACACTGAAAGAAAATAGAATATACATAGTAGACGAAGGCTGTGACTGTCGGCAGTATGAACGGTCGTGCGTCACGAAATTGCGCCAGCTTTTCTTCAAAACGGTGCAGGCATCGTTCGCAAATGACCTTATTGTAGTTAAAATACACAAAGAGTGGTAAAATAGCAGTTTCTAAAGCGAAAACTGGGCCAGTCCATGTACACATGAGAAAATTCACATGTGAATGGCGAGAGAAAAAATGGCGGTTCACATTCAAAAGCCCGCCAAATGAAAACCTCAAAACAGGTGGTTGTTTGATGACCGCTCCTGGGCATATTACACCGCATGTTTGTCTGCTGTGACTGAGTATGGGATTGAGAGCGATCGCGAAACGTCAGGCGAGTAAAATTAGTGTTCCCGCGATCGGCAATCTGTCTCATTCCGCGGCTTTTCGGTCTCGTATTGGAGGTGTGATGGGCGTTCCGTTTGGCGATCCAGACCGAGCATGTGACCTACCCCACCTTCTCCTCCTTCTTCCGTTTCACCACCGTCGGAATTGTCGCGCTCATTTGTCAGTGCTGCAATGAGGCCAACCGCCATTTGCCGCGGTGGCAGTTCAACCGGGAAACCGGAGGTCAGGCGACCGCCTACGGTGGGGGCTGCAGAGGGCGGGTAATAAATCCACAATAACCGCCCCAACCACTGAACCTGTTGACCCCGTGTCAGTTTTAATCACAGGTCGTTTGCATGCCTGTCCTGGTTGTCAAGGCGGTACATACGGCCGGCTACCAGAAACCGGGCTCGTTGACCGAGGTGGCCGAACATGTGCTCCATCTCCTCCTCCCCCTCCCACCGGCCGTCAAACGCGCCACCGGTCCACCTGCGACGGCTCACTACCACCACCACGATATCCCTCAGCGAGAGGGGAGAGACTTCTCCGTCTCGCTGATCGACTCCTCGGTCTGGCCGTGTGTGACCCATCTTTTAGGCGAACCGCGCGCTCCCCGTTGTCCCAGATGGCCCGAACTACCGGTACTAACCCTCATGCCTGTGATTACCGGGTTGACATCTGGATGCACTCTGTCCTCCAACATAGTCACTAGGCGACGTGCAATGCGGCATCGAAAATGTGTGTCCAGGAGTAGATATGAAACTGGCCTTATCCCGAGGGAGTTACCTCGAAGTCAGTCAACGTCAACCGCCCTGGCCAGAGAGTACTGTAATAGAACTGTAATAGTAATAGAACTGTAATAGCAATAGAACTGTAATAGAACTGTAATAGTAATAGAACTGTAATAGTACTGTAATAGAACTGTAATAGAACTGTAATAGTAATAGAACTGTAATAGTACTGTAATAGAACTGCAATAGTAATAGAACTGTAATAGTACTGTAATAGAACTGGGGACAGATGTCTTACGGTTATCGACAGCTCCTCCCATTTTTCTGTTATGATCTGTTTAACCGTGATATTTGCCTCTAAAAGGCTCAGCCAAAGTTATGGTTTAATAAGGAATTACATAATCATTTACCACAGAGGTTGCGTATTATATGAACAGCGATTTCGATCAAAAATATTGTGGTTATAATATTGATTACAATATATAGTAATCCGAAGGCAAGCGAAAATGCGAGTCCCGAGGAAGTGATTGAGAAGAAGTAGGCGCGATCACTGGGACAAGAACTTTATTTGCCTGACGTTTCAGATGCATGCTGCAACACATCATCAGAGAAAGTATTAAATACGGGTCCGATACTGATGCTGTCTCTGGTGATGGGTTCGTGCATGAATCCGGCATGTTAGGCGAATAAAGTTCTTGTTATATCGATGGTGCCTACTCCTTCTCATTCCGAAAACATTTCAGTTGTGCCAGCAGACTGGCGTTAGGATGTGCTTCTTTCTGGCCGCCGGCAAAAATCGAGCTCTCTAAAAATTACTACGTAAATTGTATTATTTTCTCCTATTGATTTGTAGTGATTTTTAAATCCAAACACATTGTGTACAAAGCATGCACAAAATCTCCCGTCTTGTACCCATTTAGTAGCAAATTAGCTCTTCTTCAAAGTTCCTACGCAAAGAATGTGTATATTCCAGTGTATAAAATGTTTTGAAAATCTCGAATAATTTCGAACCGGACCTACCGTTGCACTTGGGCCCGAAGTTTTCCAAGTATGAGCCGTACACTTTCGGTTTAAGGATTATCCTACATGCCTCTCCGCCACTAGGAAGGTCCCATAAATTGTTGATCAAATTGTGTAATCGATATGGTCAATTTAATATCGATCCATAGGGAACATCAATAAGTGCTATCACATTGATGGATAGGTGCTCACTGATCGGTTGCTGGACTCACTCGTCCCGGGCTTGATCTTGAGCCCCGCCAACAGCCGCACAGTGGCTAGTCGTATAGGTAGCAGAACCTTTCTGGTTCGCGGGTTCGAGCCTCGGGTGGCGTAACACCTGGGGTCGGGTATGGCTGGCCCATAAGTCAGAAATGACTATTCAAATGTCCCCGGTCTTTATCGGTAGTGCTCTACTGCCTAGACATTTCAGGATCTTTAAAATCTTCCTAATAACAAATTTCTTTTACATCAAATGATAAGGTAGTTTTCAAGCAGAACAATTGAAGAAGGCGCACTCTGCAGGGGAAAATTGAATTAGAAAGTAGGAATGATTAATTATTAATAAAATATTTTTCTGAAAAATACGTTTAGGGCATCGAAAATCAAATGGAAAAATGCATGCTATCTAAAAATTCATTTCTTTCCGGTGTGATTCTCACTGGAGGCCGGAAAAACGTCCATTCAATAGCCGTAATCCTAGCTTGACATACATATCCTTTCATGACGTCGCATGCTGCCAGTTAATACAACTCGAACCAATAATACCTTTCTAGGTGAAATCACATTCCATAGTTTCAGTTAATGTAGTCGTGCAATGCGCCCTCTAGCTGTATTTGTGCGCTTGCTTTGCTAGCGTTTTTGCTGACGAACAGTCTGCTTGGTCAAAATCAAGTCTTCCATACCGGCCTTCCGGTGCAAAGCAGCCGTACTTTTGCAGTAAGGTCTAGTCACATAAGTATACTGAACTAACTGAGAGTAAAGCATCCATTTTATAAGCAGTCGAAGGAGGTTGCATGTCTGGAAGTTCAACCGCATTTTTTCGGTCTCCTCAAACTCCTATGTCAGTTCATTATCGAGGTGTTAAGCACCGCCACAATCAACGTATATTCACACCAGATCTCTCCCTAAGGTCAAAATCGGTACCAGACTTGTTTTCTTAGCAGATGGCTGCACTGTGCTCGATATGCGGGTACGATGTCAACCCGAATATTACTTGAGTTTTCACCAAGGTACCCAGATTTATTAACTTTTAGACAAGTAGAGGATTTTGGCAGATTTAAATAATTCCCTTCCCTTGCGAAGGTACATCCACAATTCGTGAAGTCAGTGGGGGTACTAGGAATCAGGCATGTGGCAAGGACTCTATGATAGTTGACCATCCTCTCTGGCTGCGGTTCTGTGCTTCTACCTCTCTAAACTTTTGTATCCTCGATCTTTGGAATTTCAAAAGTTTTTTCTTTCATTCCTTCTGCGGAAAGCAGGTACCAGAGCAATAACCACGCTGGTGCTGACTTAAGCCCAAAAAAGAGCACCTGATCGTGTTTGAGGGTGCTAATGGCCACATTGGCAGAGCTCTGTATTTGCACAGTCACCGTTCCCTTTGAACCGATAGTGTCTCCACCTAGATCTCTACGATGAAATCAAGTACGCCACTGCTTGTGTTTAAGCAGGTGGCAGTGTAGCTATTACTCACGTCACCCGCTCGCGATTACTCTTTCGATGTTAAACAACTAGGTGCTGGCCGATTGAAGTAAGACCCTCCCCTGCCTGGTCTAGTGATTATGCCTTAGAACGAGATCCTTCTTTTGTGACTCGAAACTTCAATGGTCTTAGCAGCGGAAGTTTTCTCGGGATAATCAAGGGTGTAACACCCGTCCTCTTCAGCTTCCTATCATGTCCTCGAGCCGAACTGTAGTTTCATATCTCCCGACACCGTCGGTACCGCATGGACCGTTTGCGATGTTTAGCTATTAAGGAAAAGCCATCTAGACGGGCACTTCGGTATTGAATTGAACCTGTGATGCGTATCCTGAGAGCGCCCATTCCACCCTGTGTAAGAGATCGTTGGTCAACTCCCCCGTCCCTCTTTTCTCCGCTACTGTTCATCCAGTTATTCTGGCGCATCGTATTCTTAATTGGCCTCGGATCGTTTCAGAGCTGACCCCCTACCCCGATTATGCCAAGCAAACAATGATCTGCCACGATCAGCGATTTAGGTGGACTCAATTTACATGTTTCAAGCAGCGAAGACAAAATGTCGCATATGTCCAAGAACAGCATATTTTGATGGACTGTTTCGAGTCAGCTTGCGACCTGACCTCTTTACTGTGTTCGTAGTTTTCAGCATTTTTAGGCGAGTGGTTATTTTAGGTAAATTTTCTGGCCTGCGGAATTTCAACTACTTCTGTCCTCCACTCTCCAGTCATTCTGGTCCCCTCTGTCTCTTCGAGAAGAGGGTCTGACGGGAAATATGGAGTCAATTCAGATGAAATCAGAAAAGTAGGTGATGGTCTGTCTCGCAATTGGCGCCATTTGAACCAACCAGAACACGACTCTGAGTGCCAGTGAAGGGTTCATATTGCGGTTGGTACAGTTCACCCACCAGTGTCAGCCCCCTTCATTTACCATGTCAAAATGATAACCTGTTTCTTGAGTGTGCGGCGCAATTGCTGAATGCAGTTCTTGGGTTGTCATATATATATATATATATATAATTGATGTAGTGTGCAGTCCGAGATGATAAATGAAGAAAGAAGGCTCGTCGGAAAATCAAGGTTTACTTGTGAATTTTCAAGCTGGTTACACCAAACCGTCGTCAAATGAAATTAGAAGCGAGATTTGGGATTGTCACGCTGGAGGGTTTAGGCGCACAGAGATTACATCGACAGACTGACGCCATGGAGGGTTTGGGGGTCGTGAATCGTGTTATGATAGCTGTCGCATATGAGAGGGAGGTGTGCTTAAAGTTTTGATAGTAAGTCACGGGGCGCAAGATGCAGAATCAGTGAGGTTACATTTGGCTGGGCACGGATAAGCAGTTGTTGTTTTAAGGTGGGCGCAAGTCAGTGGACCGTGCACGCAGACCTTCGTAATGCGCATCCGGATCGACGTGGCAGTTGACACTGTTTGTGCCGGAGTGCCAAGCTTCGAGGAATTCGCGTGCCTGTTTGGTGCTAGCCATGGCGACCACTTCAGTCCCCTCCCAATTGAAGTGTTGGTCGCAATCAACGGCGTGCACAAACACGAGAAACAAAGGATCGCGTTGGCGGATGGCCAGTTTGTGTTAGTGAATGTGGGTCCCGAGTAGTCGGCCTGTATGACCCACGTAAGCGCTAGAACAATTTGCACATGGAATGCGGTAAATGACATTGGTTTGCTTCTCTTTGGGTACGGGATCTTTAACACATGATAGTGCTGCCCGCAGGGAGGACGCTGGCTTGTGAGCGATGCAGATGCCAAATCGGTCTAATTGTCTGGCGATCGTTTCCGAAATCCCCTGTATGTATGGCAATGAATGGAATTTCCTCGGTACTACTTCTCCATTAGAACTCTGATTTTGTTGTTGCCTGTGAATTCGAAAACAATTTTTTTAACGAAGCTCATCGGGTATCCGTTAGATCGGAATAGTTGGTATAAATGGGCAAGTTCGTTTTTAAGTAGATACTTGCTGTTACAGTACCGGAAGGCGCGGTGAAAATGAGCTCGAACGCAACTTTGTTTGTGGGCAGCAGGATGCTTGCTCCCGTGGTTGAGGATTATTTTGGCATTGGAGCCTTTTCTGTGGACGCTGGTTGCGAGCTTGCCATCACTCAATCTGTGCACAGTGACTTCGAGAAACGTGAGGATGTCGCCTGTTGCTCCTTCGCGAGTGTATTGTACGGCGGGGAAGATTCCATTAAAACTTTGATGCAGCCGTTCCACTTTGCAGTTATTTGTGACCACGAAGGTATCATCTACGTAGCGGAGCCACATCTTCGGCCTGATGTTTTGAACAACAGCTTCTTCTGGACTTTGTAAGACTTGCTCGGCAAGTAGCCCCGATATCGGTGAACCCATTGGAGTACCCTTGATCTGTTGGTAATGCTTACCATCGAATTGACAATAATTCTTTAGGCAGAGCCAGATAATGTCTAAAACTTGGCTGTTGGAATGTTTATTGGCGTTTCTTCTAGGCGTTGGGCTACGCTCTCAATTGCCAGATTATGTGTTATTGAGGAAGATAGAGCAACCACATCAAACGATAGAATTCATTAATCAAGACTTACATTAAGGCCTTGAATTCTTTGAAGAAAAGCATGCGAGTTGCTGATGCTGTACTGTGATCTATTACCTAGGTGCTTTAGGTGTTTGTATAACCCACCTTTAAACAAAGACTGCTTATCTGTGCCCAGCCAAGTGTAACCTCACTGATTCTACATCTTCCCACCGTGTGATTTACTATCAAAGCTTTAGCGCCCCTCCCCTCACATGTGACAGCTATCTTAACACGATTCACGGCCCCCCAAACCCCCCATGGCGTCAGTATGTTGAAACATACCTGTGCTTTATATGTGGCATGTGTCTTATGACACAACGTTCGTTTATCGCCAGTGGCTAGCTGGCGGGCGGAGAGAATGGGATTAAGTGAGATCCTAACTACATCAGTACGTTTCATGTGCTTGTTTGACTTGTGCATATACCTTGCTGCACAAGGCATATGACGTACTGAGGGTCGGTAAAACCGTAAAACAGTTGTCTACGTCTTGCCTGTTGAACCTTTAGCAAGATACCTGTACATAGATATGTAAGTCTGCGCTGGGAACTGTGCATAGGCATTACCTTCCGTCTGGAGATCTCAAATGTGTTTTGCAACCGCGCTATTATTTTGAACCATATCTTTTTGGATGCATGCATTCAAACTGAAAGGAGTACACTTTGCGACTCGCGTATTTTCTCTCTCTCCGCAACAGTCGTCCGATTTTTTTCGTACACCATGAACGAAGTATTTTCCCTCCGATCAACCCACCTAGGATCCTCTCCATGTGATGTTGATGGGACTTTGTGCCGTTTATTTCGTGGTTGCCCACAGGGCCAGGAGAATAGAAACGTCCGCATTACAGGGACTTTTTCGCCAAATTGAAGGGAAATTAGGCTAACATTCATGGTTAGCATTGTTGTTAAGTTTCCATTAGAGTTAACTTAACGTTAGGAGTAGGGGTAATGACAAGGTAAGGGTTTGTGTTACGGTTAGGATAAAACAATGCAATTGGTACCCTTTCTCACATTCAGCGCACTACTACCTGTATAACAAGGGCGGGGAGTTCCCGTCCCCCTGTAAGGCGTGGCACGTAACAGATTCCTACCAGGGACTGCAAGAGCTGAATGCAGTCTTCTGCTGTGTCCATGTGCCGGCGCCCTATTGCTCCCTTCTGATCTAACCACACTCAGTAACCTTAGCTTAAGACCGTAAAAATGGTGGACCACCCGTCCAGAGACGCACAGGTATCTTCAAGGATCTCGTTAAAAATCCAATGACGTTGCATGGAGTGACCGCTGATTTGTTTTAACTTTGTTTCGTTACACCAACCCCAAAATGATTTATTATTACCCGGCTTCGCATAAGATAAAAGTAATTTTTTTACGCCAAAAGCCTGCGATTTCTACATCGGAATGTTTAAGCCTGTAAACTTGTCTGCCGGGTCCCAAGTTTAGACTGTTTTAATTGCAAACTTTGTAGATTTTCTAGCCATGATTTTGTCAGTTCAAAAGACTGTTCATAGGCTAACTTCCAGCGTACAGTACGTCCGGGCCAGTCGCATCCATTCTGAGGGGTGTGGTGCAAGCGCGTGACAAAACTGTCCGTCCAACGCAGAGCTCATTAATGCAGGCCTTAATTGAATTCTCATTTGCACAGTCAATCTTTAGCAAGGTTTAGTTGTCAAGATCTTTGTGCATCCACGTCTGCTAGCCTGTGCAGCAGCCTTCTTAATGATGCCGCCGCCTTGTACAGCAACGGCTGCGGGAGATGCAGGACGCCTGGATGGTCCAAAAGACTGAGGAAATCCAAGGGTATGTGGACCGTAATGAAATGAAAAACGTTTTCAAAGCCATCAAGGTCATTTACGGCCCCTGCGTAAAGGGAACCGCACCGCTGCTCAGCTCTGACGGCACAACACTTCTGACAGAGAACTCGCAATTTCTGAAGTGCTGGGCCGAGCACTTCAGAATTGTCCTTAATTGCTCATCAGCCATCTCCGATACTGCCATTGACCGGCTCCCTCAAGTGAACACGAACAAAGACCTGGATCTGCCGCCTTCCCTACCAGAAACCATCCGGGCCGTGCAGCAGATTTCCAACGGTAAAGCACTGGGAGCCGACGCGATCCCATCGGAAGTCGACAAGCACGGTGAGCCCCGGCTGATGGCAGAACTCACAACACTCTTCCAGGAGATGTAGTGCCAAGGACAATTTCCTCAGTATTTCAAAGACGTGACCATCATCTATCTCTACAAGCGGAAGGGGAACCGGCAACGCTGTCATAATCACAGAGGCATCTCGTTGCTCAACATCGCCGGGAAGATCTTCACCCGTATCCTTCTCAATCGTCTGAACGGTCACCTAGAGCAGGGCCTGCTACAAGAGAAGTGCCAGGAGATACGAACTCACCTATACACTACCTTCGTAAATCTGACGGTGAATCGCGACGGACTGTGGAGCGTAATGCAAAAATTCTGCTATCCTGAGCGGTTCACGCACATGGTGCGTCAGCTTCATGACGGGATGATGGCGCGCGTCACTGACAATGGGATCGTATCCGAAGCATTCGCAGTGACCGACGGAGTGAAGCAGGGCTGTGTACTGGCCCCCACTCTGTTCAGTCGCATGTTCTCTGCTACGCTGATGGATGCCTACCGTGATAAGCGCCCTGAGGTCCACATCTCCTACAGAACTGATGGGCACCTTCTCGACAGTCAGCGTATGCAGACCCTAACACGTGTGCCTACGACTACAATCCATGACTTATCCTTCGCGGTTGACTGTGCCCTTAACACCGTGACGGAGGAGGACGTGCAATGGAGCATGGACCTTTTCGCCGCAGGCTGCGCCAATTTCGGATCAACAATCAGTACAGCCAAATCGGTTGTCATGCACCAGCCGCCACCCAGCGTGGAATACAATGATCCCCGAATCAATGTCAACGGTGCTCAACTCAAAAATGTGGAAACCTTCGCTTTTCTAGGAAGCACGCAGCACGAGAATCGAGAATGAGTTTGAACAACGGATCTCCAAGGCCAGTCAGGCCTTCGGCCGGCTGCAGGTCTCCGTGTGGAATCGCCACGGTATTCACCTGAACACTAAACTGAAGATGTAAAAGGCCGTCGTCTTGAAGACACTCCTTTACGGAGCGAAGACCTGTACCGTCTACTCGCACTAAGCCAGGAAGCCTTATCGCTTCCATCTCAGCTGCCAACGCAGAATAATTAAGCTGAGATGTGAAGACAGGATCCTGGACACGGAAGTCCTGGAGCGGACCGGAATCCTCAGCATCCACGCCATGCTGAGGCAAGTGAAACTGTGATTGCGTGGTGACATTGTGAGAATGGACGACGAGTGACTACCCAAATGACTTTTCTACGGAGATGTCGCTACGGGTGCTCACCGACAGGGAGGTCAAAAACAACGCTACGAGGACACTTTGAAGAAATCGCTGAAGCAATCGCAAATCAACCCGGTGACCTGGGAGAACCTCGCCCAGGATAGACCGGCATGGAGAAGGTCCGTGAAGACTGGGGCAGCAATCTATGAGGCCAACCGGATAGCCGCCGCCAAGACCAAAATTGCGGCACGAGAGTCACCAGCGCCCCGGATCAACACCATCAATGCCCAGGCCCTTCCAACATGCCCACGCTGTTAACGCATCTTCCGCGCGCGAATCGGCCTGGTCGGAAATCTTCGGTCGCAATGCACCAAC
This sequence comes from Schistocephalus solidus, assembly GCA_017591395.1. Taxonomy (NCBI): domain Eukaryota; kingdom Metazoa; phylum Platyhelminthes; class Cestoda; order Diphyllobothriidea; family Diphyllobothriidae; genus Schistocephalus; species Schistocephalus solidus. The sequence goes on from WEDG01006413.1 coordinate 28,623, forward strand.
AATTTGACAATTTCAACTTCTACGTCAAATTCTACCAACCTTCCTTCAGACTTCCCAACCTCACTCCTGGCATCAATTCCGTTACTCTCACCATCATAGAGACCACATCCCAATACTAATCGCCTGTTACACTCAACAACGCGAACACGAACGCCTTCGCCACCGCCGCCGCCGCCACCGCCGCCACCACCACCACCACCTGCGATGGGGACTCACTCCTAAACTATCCTCAATGCGACCGCAACTTCAACTCACGCATCGGCCTGTCGGTCACCTGCGAATCCATCGCACGGGGACTGTTAAACCAGTGCCTGGGGCTCCGAAATACAGTCGCCGTGCCCGCCTCCACCACCCTCACTGCTCCAAAACCTTTACACACCACATGGGCCTATTAGGACACATGCATCTCCACGACAGCCTGCGGTAAACCACCGGAGGCTAAGCCACATTAGTGCACGGTACCAACAGAAAAATACATAGACAACATCCTAACCATCATCATGTACCCGAAAATATCACGGTTTCCTAGAAATCATGGCTTGGAATGCTGCTAATCTGACGCTTACACCAGACCACGCCGTCGTCCCAGTGTATGTGCTGTGTGTGTCGAGTTTCTGACCAGTTGACTGTTAGTCAGACGGCGATGGCTCCTCCATATCCCCTAATCTAGTGAATACTGGTGTGTGCGTTATGGGGGCCAGGTCGTACTGTGGCGCGCGAAGAAGGGTACGCCGACCCGTCAGCCAATGCACCCACTCACACATCAGACAACTCACTGGCTCGGACGGTGGTTTGATTGTGGGGGTGGGGGAGAGAATGAGATCGACAGTTCAGCTCATGTTCCTCACTATAAGCAATCTGACGTGCTTGAAACTATCACGGTGCGTTAAAAACCGTGGCATAGATTGTTGACAACTGACGGGATAACTCAGACCACGTGGTCAGTCCAGCGTGTGTTTTGTGTGTGGTGGCTGTCTGAGAGTCAGACTGCAATGGCTCCTTCTTAATGTGGCCTTTATGACACTCCCACTCCGTGGGATCTGAGTCAGGTGTGGTGGTACCCCCAGGGGGTCTCCGGCCTCGCCAGCCACCTGCACCCTCTCCCATCTCCGGTCTTCTTAACTCTGCCATGACACAGGGCTCCGGTTTGGGAGGAGGAGAGAGTCCGGTAGATGCAGCGCAAGGCTACTATCACTTAAAGCTTAATCACGTGCAAGTCACCGTCCCTTCACCACCCTTTCATGGAGCATAAGGTGGACATCGTCGGACTACGACGGTCGAACTGCCGTGTGTGTGAATAAAGTCGCCTCACGATTTCTCGAAGGTACGTAGAACTGTTACGTGATCTCAAGGCGCTTGCGGAGCACTAACTTAGCAGTACATAACTCTTTTACCACTTAATGGGTTTGCCCTTTAATATGAAATTACAATTGCTGATGTGACCAAGGTTGTAGTATTAAGAGGCTGACGAGGTCACGCCTCTGCATGCCAAGTAACCGGCTGACCGCGATGATTGATTGGCAGATAAATTGATAGTGACAGTTATCGAGCCCTTCTTTGCCATATTTTCCGATCAACATAGCTACTGCTTAACAGGTTTGCTCCTCTCTGAAAGGCCATTGAACCGCAGGCCTCCATTAGGTTTCATTGCGTTTTTCGAGCAGCGTCCAAACACTGAGAAAGCCAGGGATTATCACTACTTTTACGGTTGAATTTTGGACTGTAGATTCATGGCCAAAGCAGTTTTGGGGAGTATACGTTTGTCGCGCCCTAGGTGAGGGAGTTACAACAATCTCGAACACCGTAATGAGCACAAAATGCTCGAAACATGGCTGACTAAACAAGTCTAACAGCAAGCATGAAAATGAAGGGTGAATGTCCGATTATCAGCAGTTGTTCTTTTGCGTAGCAACACTGAACCGTAAATGCTTGAAAGCTTAGGCGTCCCTGATGATGGGCTTGCATTCTAATCCAAAAACGAACAAATACAGCTCACGTACTCTCGGTCAGTAGCTGGAATCCGCTCCACAGCATGAGACGGAAGTAAACAAGAATCCATAATGTCTGTGAATATTTTTAAACAAAAATTTTTCTCGATAATATATGATATGATGCATTCACGTAATTCCTTCTCATTGGGTTAATCCATAAAGGATCTAACGAAAACAAGGACCTTCGAATGGAAAGAAATATTGCCGAATATGTGTGCTATGCTTGCAAAAGGGTGATCAAGATGACGTCTTCTTCTGTTTGATATTTTGAGAAGTCCGTTTAGTCAAAAGGAATTAACACTCGCGAAGACAAAATAAACATTCTGCAGGTTGAGCGCAGTTGCTAGGTCGGAGAGAACGAAAAACCTTTAAGCGGATGCGGTTGGGTGAACGGATTTGTCCGTTTTCGTTCCAAGGTGCTCAGCTGTGACGTAATCACCGGGGCTGGGGACCGAGGTCGTCTAATTAAGGTACTCATTGATGGCCTCATCGAAAACGCGGGCATACTCTCTCTTATTCTGCTCTATCACAGCCGTTCACTTTTGTAGACGCCGATGACAGTCATCGGTCAGGACTCTCGTCATCTGCTTGATAAATCGCCTGAGAAATTCCCTGCTGACGTAAAAGGAATCTCAGGCGGGTCTTGAGGGATGATCAGTGTAAAGAGATACAGGACAGATCAACCAAAGCTAATCATTTCGTGAATTTTCGCACCAAAACTATGCCTTCTTTTTAAGAACGGAAGTTTCTTCGTTGCTGTTAGACGTTGGTAAACGCAGCGTTTGCTGATTTTGGGAGAAAGAGCGTTTTGTGAAATTTTGAGTTAAAAAACCCCATATATTTACTAGATCAAAAATCATTAAGTAACTTAATGATTCTGTTTCCAAAACCCATATGTAGGGAACATTTACCGATGGAAGAAAAGTAACACACCTGTTCCGGATGAAAATTCAGCGAAAAAGCTATTATAACTCATCGGAAATCTGGCTAAGCCATTATCTGTTTGGCATGAGGCACTTTTACTTTTCGAAGAATAGTGCTTCTTAAAAGATTTGGGACCATTTTTATGGCCATATCTTAAATATTGTGATCCAGACCTGAAGTCTGCGGACGCATTAGGTGTACAACCTGGTCGATAAAGCTCGTGTTAGCCAGAGTTCAATGATCAGTGCCATTTATAACTCCCCGTTTTATCCCCTGGATTATTAACAAATTCGCGGCGACCTATGACCCTTGGGTTTGTGCATGATTTGGACTGCGCGTTAGGGTTTGAGGATTTATGTGATATCTTAAACTCCTCAAACGGCCCTGTCCTAGATTCACTCGATTGAACCGGTGACCATGAAAAACAATGACAGGCCTTACTCGGCATGCTCTTCCATAAAAAATGCATGGTGACATAAGTGGGGGCAGGCTAATGCCACACAGTTATTTTTGACAGGTTTGCCACACTCACACAGTAGGATCTGATTCAGCCATTTCAGAATGTTCAGGGAAGACTTTGACCAAACCAATCAACAGCATCCTTGACGGTTTCGCTTACAGCCAGTCAATACTCTTTGGGGTCTCACCTGTGGTACTGAAAAGAAGCCTCTGTCGTTTAATTACTTCGCCCACGATGAGGAGCGTGTTTAACGTTCATACAGTCTCCTCAGCATGTCGGTCCTACCTGACGCATATGTTTTTCACCGAGGAGCGACATTTTTTTTCCTTAAAATCCAACAAACCCTATTCAAGATATGCCTCTTCCATAAAATGCCAAAGGTGTTTTTTTCACTTCTGCTCTTCCGGGTACTC